>JAYMSZ010002181.1:0-12496 GCA_036897665.1 Pelargonium citronellum
ATCATAGAATTTAAATTGACAATGTAAGAGGTATCATTTAAAATCTCATGTTCTAAGCATATTTTGAATGCTATTGGATTTGACTCAAATCCAAATCCAAATTCTTAGCGTTTCCAAACATTCATTTGGCTCAAGTTCTGCATTTCAAATAAAATGTTGGTTCCCAAACGCACCATTAAAATTTGAATCTGCATACTGTGAAGTGTGCTCTACATTGTGTTTCTCTTTTTCTTTTCAATTGGTTTTCTCATGTATTAGGTGAGGTCTATTTGAAAGAGTTGTAATTTTCACTATCCGAATTGACCTGTTTTAGGTAGGAGAAGTTATCTCAAGGTTTGAGAAGAAGGGCTTTAAACTAACAGGCTTGAAGCTCTTTCAGTGCCCCAAAGAATTGGCTGAGGTTCATCTTACAGCGATTTTTCACATTCACTTTATCATTTTTTTTTTTGAAGAAATACCAATTGCATATCTTTTGGGTATAGGAGCACTATAAGGATCTTCAGTCCAAATCTTTCTTCCCTGGCTTGATCGAATACATCACTTCAGGTCCAGTTGTATGTATGGTATGATTTTCCCAGCTTTATCATGTTCCTATGTACTCTCTGTAAGATGACCTATGTATTTTAAGTTGTCTTAATGAAACTGAAAGCCATGCTATGTTAGGCATGGGAAGGTATTGGAGTTGTTGCATCAGCACGAAAGCTAATTGGTTCAACAAATCCTCTTCAAGCTGAGCCAGGCACTATCAGAGGGGATCTTGCAGTTCAAACTGGAAGGTAGGCCCTCCAAGCTTTAAAAATTTTGAATTGATTTTTAAATATTTGTTTGCTTTGGATTAAAAGGATTGATATTTCGAGTCATTGAACCGTTTGATGAACCTTTGAGCAGGAATGTTATACATGGTAGTGACAGCCCTGAAAATGGAAAGCGTGAAATAGGCAAGTTCTTTTGTTCCCCGAGAATTATTACTTGTCAAAGTGCAATGCTGTTTTGGGTGTTTTGCTTTCTTTTGCCCTATGTTAAATTTCATAAATGGGTTAAATACAATGGCTTGGGCTTTCCATACTAAAAGGTCAACCTTATTAGTAGGGTTTGACTTCCACCATTATATTTAGCTCATTCTCTTTTATATTTATCCGATGTGGGAATATCACCACTTCAACACCCTATATTGATTGGGTCCTTAATATCTTCAAACCCCACTGATAAAGTTCTTCACTTCATATTTTCATTCAATATTGTTTGAAAGTTTGATATGAGATTAGCCTAGTATTTATGTCCAAGTTATTTCTTTGCATTGTCATTATATACTAGTTTGGGCACAAACAATAGTCCTTTTCTTTCTTCACCCTTTAGTACTCCAAACATCACACAATCTTAAAAACTTTGATCCTCGGCCTCCCCTTCGTATTTGAATTAATCAATTAAGTAGTCATCAATTAAGATATTATAAGCTATTAATAAGCAGCCTAAGTGCTTGTTTGGTAAAACTACTTGATGTAGAAAGGAGCTGGAAGTTGCTAGAGCAGCTGAAAGTAGCTGAAAGTTTTCGAATGAAAAATGAGGTTATGTTTGGTAAAATAAAAACTTGAAGTAGTTTAATATAAAAGTTTGTACGACAAATACATAACTGGAAGGAGGTGCAAAAATGTGAAACGACAAAAAAGGGCATTGAAATTATAAAACAAGAATTTGTAAAAATAATATAATGTCATTTTTTGGTTCAAGTTTGAGTTGAGTTAGATTTAAGAGAATAAAACTACAACAAAATCAAATTAAGAAGCTCATAATTAAATAGCCCAACTATTTTGTAAACCTAACTAATAAGTTGTATATGCCAACAATTAAGGAAATTGAAAAATCATTATCTTTTCTATGATCTGTGCAATAATAGTAAATTCAAATCAGTAAAATAAGGTCAACCCGGAAGATAGTTAGGATAACCATTTGTCATATAAGTTATTGTCTCCACCAACAAAACAGAACAAGACAGGTCGACCGGATTGTATAATAGATCAACCAAACTCAAGAACAATTAATATTGCAACCATTAACGAACATCAAAACTTCACATAATAAATCGAAATCATCCAAATACATAATAAACAACATATTATGTATCATATAACAACATATTGGTTTTTAATAATTTCAGCTCTCATTTCGCAAAACACAAACTAACTAAATTGAAGAATCAATATAGTAACATTTTCGATTGAAAAAAGCTACTTGCAGTACTCTTGCTACTGGATTGTGAAGGAAAAAAAATTAAACACAAGATGGGAAGTGATAACTAGAGCACAACATCATAGATGAGAGTATATTTGGTTTTTCAAACAACAATATGGCAAAAGTCACCTCCTTCTTGGCTGCAAGAGCTAAATCTTGGCTTTTGAAAATGTCAACTTCAAGTTGGTAAAAGGTGCATTGGCTGGAAATTTTTGATTTTGCCAAACAAACTTCCAACTTCAAGGATCTCCAAATGGTGAATAGTAACCGACTTCAAGTTGGAAGTAGTGTTACCAAACAAAGCCTTAGATGCTTTTCAAAGAGAATGGTGGACTATGGTATGTGGAATGCATAATGTCATGGACATATCTTGTATACTCCTAAATCAATGAGAAAACGTCTAGAAATATGAAATTTTAGCACTAGTCAAAAACCTAAAATCATTTATTTCACTGCCTGGCCCTTTCATTTGATGTTCTAAATTATACTTCCATCTAGCTACTTTAAAGTAATATGATTTGCATATGATAGAAGTTATACACTTGGTAAATTGTGAGTGATAGAACACTAGTAATGATAGCTTCTATAAAAATTACATGTATGTGATGCTCATGTCGTGTGTATTTGCATATTTCAGCATACATATCAAATAGTATGTTTTAGCTAAAGGGCGTCCTTTATCCTTCTTTAGTATACATGACCACAACATGGCTGCATCTGTTGTTCAATGTCGTGGTCTCAAGATTTATTTAGTAAAAATCATTCTTTCATCTAAATGATTTACTCCAGTGTTCTTCGAAATGAACGAGGACAAACCCTATCAGGGTAAGAATGCTTTTGAATATAACATTCTGAATGAGTTGTGGATGAACACAAATACTTGGAATACTAGTAATAGTCGCCTTTTTCCTTCCCTAATTGTTCAATTTCTCTGCAGCTCTCTGGTTTAAAGAAGGTGAAGTGTGTCAATGGACTGTGTCTATAGCACCATGGTTGGTGGAGTAATCTTTCACGGAATTCAGATTATGAGGAGCCTTGCAATTTTGGCTGGTTCTCCTTCGACTACCTGTACTTGAAACATATATTTGTGAGAATCTTAAACAATTAAACGACGGCCGAGTTGCATTGTTTCGCATGTAATTGCTAGAGAAAACATGTGAAATTTTTTGTTATGGTTTTGTGATTGTTGAGTTGTAACTACTGAAGAATTAACAGTACAAACTTGAACTTTGTTCTTCTACATTATTTATGTACTTAGCATCGTCAGATGGATTGATAACAAAATAAACTTAGCATCATCTATCCCTTTTCCTTGTCTTCGCTACTTTATCTATTCCATATGGACGTTCAAATGCAAAAATAAGAGGAGGTCAAATTCACTCCAGTACGTTAGAGAATACGAGATGGATCGGAATTACGGCCATAGTTTATTGGCTGAGGTGGATTGCGATGAATCTGGACAGTCGTTCCATGCTCATAAATTTATTAAGATGTGTATAAATGTTAAGTGCGTGCGATTAAAAGGGTCATTTTATCTAATTTTTTTTTCTTTTTTTTTTAAGGGAATATTATTTTTTCTATTCATTGGAGAAAAATATTTGCAAATAATCACACTTTGAATTTGAATTAAATAGAAAGAAAACATTTTATCTCAAGCTTGTAATGTCACAAAGATACTTTTAGTACTGCAACCAAACATATTCTTACTCTCAAGACTAGGAAAAGAAAAAACACAAACTTCTATTCTTCATAAGCACTCTTTTATGGTATGGATAAATAGGAGAGTATGAGATGTATAAACTATAAATCATCATTCCAATATATTTGTGGATGCAATACCAATAAGCTATTTCAATAAATATTTTGTTCATCCTATAAACCCATTTTACTCGATAATCTCTTTTATTTTCTTCCAAAAAACAGTACTTTATCCACTTTCATTTCATTCTATCAGAAAAAAATGTCTTCTGTTAAGAGATACAAGAAACAATTATTTTGAATGAATTGGTACACCACAAACTAAACTACATGAAATAACTCTTCTTTTACCCAAACAATCACTTCCAAAGTAACCTCCTTAAAAATGTGCCTCTCCGGCGAACTTTGGTTTTGAGTTCTGAATCTGAAATAGCACCGGTTGAGAAAGTTAAGCACAAAACCAGAAATTATTCAATGGCAGATTCTAAAGTAATGTCCCATTGAAATCGGGCCTATTTTATTTTATCAGGAGTCACACAGCCATAGCCAAGAAAACTGTAATGGTTTATCTTGAAATCGTAATGTTCATTTATATATCTGAGAATATTTACAAAGTGAAGATTGTCAGGTTAGGAATTCAAGAGGATCACCTTTCAATCTACCAGCACGATACAAAACTTCTTCTGCTATAGGTCGCCACTGTTCTGCACAAGAATAGTTTATTCCAAGACCAACACTAAGTCCTCTCAACAGGTGCACTGTGCGGAGAACCGAAAACAGTTCCTCTGGAAAAGCCTACAATAGCCATACAATGTGTTAAGGAATCTTTAGTGTAAATACCAAAAGGCTAACGATAGTAGCTCAAAGCTTACTATGTAACTACAAATAATGATATACGATCTTCGCCATGTATTAGCAGTGTTAAGATGAACATAACCAAACCAAATTGATCAATGCTAAAAAGCCTATACAAGTAGGGTTTAAGGAAATGAAACACTCTCTTCTCCTTCCTTTGTGGCTTTACATTTACTGATATAACCAGAACATCAAGAAATTTTAGAAACTACGTGGGAATTGAAACTGACATCATTTGTTTTTCTCGTCTTTTATCTTCTTTTGCATAGCAATTATACACTCTTCATTATCAGGAACTTGGTGAATCTCGAAGAAATTCATGGCGCTACCTGTAAAATATTTGTTCAAAAGGAGAAAAAAGAACAATTTTCTCGATTATCTTCTTAATGAATATATTTGATCTTATTCATGTATAGGCACTCAAGTATATATCAACCACAATCAGCCAGAGTTTACCTCAGGAGGCAATTAACTCCCAAGCTCTAATCCAAGGTCACATGGGAAACACCCACCCAGCCTGTCCCCTTCTCCCACCATGGACTATTGGACTATATAATTGAGCCACGGCTTTGATGCAGAAACAAGTATACTAGATAAAGGATATGAAATACTTGATGGAGCGCTTTCAAAATGGATCCCAAAGAATAAATCATTATCAGAAATAATGAAAGAAAGAACAAATAAGCAACTGAAGATCTTTACCAGCTGATAGTTGTGTGAACTACAAGGAACATCAATTAGAAATTACTAGACATGGTAAATAACAATTTACCTGAACAGCAGTTTTTTTAATTGGGGAATCGTCTGAGAAAGGTTGCAGCATTGCTACTCCAGGGGGTAGTTTTGTATCAAACATCTCCTGTGCTAATTTAAGCATTTCCTTTTGTTCACCCTCACGCATGCTTAAGGTTTCTATTCCAAGCTCCCTAAAAAAAAGAATACAACAATTAGAATGTAAATCAGAAACCAAATTCTAGCACATCAATATTAAACCCATGATACATCTCCATATCTCAAATTACATGAAACAAGTACACCACTTCAGCCCCCAAGGGACACCCCAATGGTTGAGGCATCACAATCTTAAGTTGAGGTCGTGAGGTTGGATCCTATTGGGAGGGGTTATGGGAGAAGGGAAAAGCTACCCCATGTTTTGTAGCTCAGTTTTCCAATGAGCCTCCACATATATATACAATACACCATTGGACAGAGTGTGATAATCTGGAGTACATGATTGTTACAATAATTAAGTAATCAAATCAGGTTCCAATTTTCTATATCCTATTCATATCTTCAGAGTACTACTGCTTTTGTTTGTAACCACCACTTCCAAATTCTATTTTTCATCCTATCTCAGCAATCCAACTATGTATTACTCCAGGCAGAATAAACAACCAAATTATGGGCAAATAATAGTACCTGTAGCTTTCCGATGCCCTAACAGGATCACTATCTGCAATAGCAAGAACCAGACCAGCATAACCAAGCCTCAGCTTCTCTGGGAGATCCTTTACTTGCCCATAATCTAGCAATGCAACCTGACTTGGGGAACAGAAGTAAAGTTAAGGTCTTATTTTGCATTTTGACGAGTAAGAAACCATATTTTGTTCACCAACGAGCATTTGTCTCAGCAGTGTATCACCCTCTGCAAAAATGCAGAGAGGTCTTAAGTTCAAACCCTCTTCATATATAATTAAATGAACATAAATATTTTGATTCGGTAATAATATTTTGAAACCAAACAAAGTTAAATAAACATGAGTGCGCTTCTATGTAACATAAGAAAAGATTTAATGAGACAGATGTTGGTCTCCTACTTGCCTCTGAATCTTTGCAGATCAATATATTTCCTGGATGAGGATCTGCATGGAAGAATCCACTCTTTAGAATCATTTGTCCATATGCTAGTGTCAGACTGTTAAGGATGTTCCTGCATTGACAATATTTTAAGGAAAGTGTAATTTTATTTAAATAAATACTACTTCCCTACACGCTTTTCAAATAATGTTAACTCCTCTATAAGAGCAAATACTGAACTAAGAAGCCAGTAAAATCATGAAAATGAACAAGTGAAAAACTTTTCAAGAAGCTAAAAGTCAAATGTTACAAGACTGATCATTTACAAGACTAGATCTAGGAGTGAAAAAGAGAAATTAGAATTGACACAATGTGCCAAACAATAAGGAGACAGGGTAAAAAGTTAACAAGCGAATGAACCAATAAATAGGTTTAAAAGGTCCACTGTCAAAACAATGAGACTTTACCAGAATAACAAAAGTGAATTTAGGACTTTGAATAAGAGATCAAAATAAAAGTTGAAATGGTTAAGATATTGGAACAGTAATCAAGTAAGTAGGAAGGAACGTTGGCAAAGGAACTACATAATTCATAGTCTCTAGGATGATGCAGGGACTTACTGCTTAGCTGCTACTGCAACCATTCCATCTGGGTTTATGCCTCTCTTTGCTATTTCATCACCAAGGTTCAGGATTGGGATTCCATCAATGTACTCCATCACTAACACCCTCCTAGAAACAGAGAAACATTCCATTACTGAAAGGCTGATTCAAATAATCTTACCGCACCAGCCATGAAACAGTGAAGGATTAATATTAAAAGGCAAAATAGCAAAACACAGATATCTAGCATCTGTCATAAAACCTACAGGTCAACATCCTTCATCAAAGCTGGGCAGAACATGAGACTGGATACATTTGAATGACCTTGAGGCTAATTGTTCAATTTCATTCAACTAAGCTCTAGTACTTTTATAGGAGGTTCCACTTACACCTGGGGCAACACTTATTGCTACACGCTTCAGTAACTCTTCGTAAAATTAGAATTTCACCAGGCCTACCTATTTACTGAACAATGTCCTCATGCTCATCATGCATTCTAATTACCAAGTAACATGTCAATATCTATAGCTACAGGATATAAAATGTATAATAGAGTAATAGTTCATGAATTGAATAGTTCCTAGGATCCAGTTGTGTAGAGAAAAAATATACAAAACTCAAATGCTAGATTTTGGGAAATTATCATCCTCTAAAAGGTTATTTAGTGGTTAATGTTAAGCCTAATTATGGGTAATAATAACTAGTTTTACACAGGTGTGGTTTAAATCTGTCTTTGTTGCTTGTTACAAGCAAACTCAAGTTATATAGATAACATTAAGATTATTACTATATTTCACATTTGCTAATTGTATCCACATAAAATAAGTCTTGCAACATAACCTACCTAGTAACAATATCACGCATCACTCTTGGCACTGTAACAGGAGACTTTTTGTTATTTTGATACAGAAATTGACGAATTCTTTCCATAGCACCAGCCTCCCTCTTAAAGTCAAATTCATATCCAATCTTCAGTTGCACAAATGAAAGAAAAATGATATCAATATTAAGAATTCAGAATTTGTAATCAAGTTCTGACATACAGAAAGAAACTCTACAGTTATGTATGATGAAAATATTAGTTTCAACTCATATATCTACTAACATCCTAAATTAAGATGTTATGAGATCAAGAAGAAAGAATGAGGTTAGGATAAAAATTATAGAGAGAGAGAGAGAGATGAGGATAAGCCCATATTCTCCAGTTGAAATCTCAACAACAACTCAAATAGGAAAATAGGAAATGCATTATTACTAGCAGTTTTATACCAACTATCTTCTCAAAGATGATAGTAAAAAGATTCTGCTCTAAAGCAAGAAACATGCTCCCATATAACTAATGAACTGTTTGATAATTTACAAGCAACAGGTCTTCTAATAAATTAGACCGCTCGGGAAATCCTTTAATCTGGATAATAATAATGATGATTTTTAGATATTGGTCTTCTAAAATACTGACCAATCTGGATAATGATGATTTTTGGTAATATTCTTACTTTATTGTTTGATACTCCCCATAAAATTTGACAAGCTACAAGTATAGAGAATTATTTGCAAGGTAAAATAAAATGATAAAAAAAAAGAGGAGAAAAATGACACTAGTCATCTAGATAAGATACCAACAGAAAACAATGTCCACCTGTTTTTCCATTTCCTTTGCAATAGAAAACAGATCAAACTTGAGATCCATCTTCTGAATGTATAAAGCAAGAGCTTGCAAATTTCGAATATCTGTCATCATCAAATCTTGAACTCCAGGATGTTGCACCTAATGACAGTAAACCATTATAGTTCTGCAGGATGAGTGAGACTGCAAAAATCATATCCGAACTCCCTAACCTTAACAACGACATCATAGTTGTCACCCCTCAATCTTGCTCGATGAACCTAAATTGGACAGGAAAAAAAATGTCAAGCCTAATCATGAGATCACATTGAGCATGACAGAGTCCAAATGATGTAAGGTAATTAGGTACTCGGTATGAAGTTTAATGCAAGACACAAGACAAAAAGTTTATTTTGCACCATATCAAATCAGGCTCTCCCATAAATAAATAAAACAATAGTATTGTAACAATTCTATATATTAAATAGAATAGTTCAAAATATTTGGACATGAAAACTGAACTGAATGAGCCAGGTTATCTGAGCTAATCCTTCCAAGTTGTCTTTCAAATGGGTCATTTTGTTCAAATTAGGTCTGCTGCTATCAAGGTTACACCTTCATTTTCATTTAAAAGGGTTCTGACTTTTGAGAAGGTCCTCTGGTTTTTGTTCCAGTATAGTCAGGCCAGAAAACAATGACAAAAGTACTGGATTGCAAAGTAACTTGTGCATTTGTATCATGTTTAGAAATTTTATAATTCCCTTTGACAAGACAGGCAGACATTTGACATGAATAGAGATACCTGTGCAATAGAAGCAGAGCCAAGAGGATTTGGATCAAATCTTTCAAACACATCTTCAACATTTTGACCCAATTCTTTGCGCAGCACAAGTTGAATGTCATGAAAGGGAGTTGTAGGAGCTTGATCACACAAGGTAACAAGCCTCTTCACCCATGCAGCTGGAGCCAAGTCAGGTTTGCCAATAATTTGAGCAACCTGATTCGCACCCCATCATCTAGAAAAGTTAGCATCCAGCACACAGAAAACATCAAAAAATCCATCAGTGAATTGGGATTTTGCAATAACAATAAAAAAGCCCCAACTCTCCAAGGAATTCAAAAAACAAGGGCATTTATAATAAACCATTCAATAAATCACTCATGCAAGAATCAAATTCAAATATCCTATGGAAACAGATGGTTTAAATGATGAACAAAGGAAGGAAAAACAAAAATAATGGGCATTTAATAAATAAATGCAAACAAAAGGGAGCAAAACCCAACCTCAATATCAAAAATACCTTAAGGAAGAACCCACCAAGTTGAGAGCACAAGTCGTATATCTTGTGAGCCGCCAGCTCATGCTGCTTCTCCCACATTTCCTCCTGCCTCTGTCTGTCCTTGACCAAGCTCACTCGAAGCTGAAACACCTATTCAAACATATTCAAAAAAAAAATAATAATAAATAAATAAATAAACGAATCCACCGGAACTCAGTTAAGCAAGCAAGAAGAAGAGGCATGGGGGAGGGGGAGAGAGAGACCTTATAGCCAGAGTAAATGTTGGCAGCTCGAAGCCAGAATTGAAAGGAGCGTTCCCAAGGACGGAGTTGAAAGGAGAGCTTCTGTTGAATTTCATTGAAATCGATATGAATAGGAGGCACCATGGCTTCTGCTATACCTACAGACCAAACCAAAGTGTCTATACGACCTTGTGATCACGAAGAAGAAGAAGATAAAGAAGAATTTGGATTCAACGGGAGGAAGGGGACTCAGATATGTTACAGTGTGTCTTCGACAACTGTGGCTGCTGGTGTTATTACTTATGAACAGACCATTATATACCCAGAGACAGAATTTTCTTTTTCATTTACTCAATTTCAAGTTTCAAGGCCATAGCCATAGGGCGAAAAACACCATCTTTCCCATACAAAGGAAGTGTTCGTATTCTTTGATTTTTTTTCCACAACAATGAATGTAGAATCAGTCAACAACAATGTTAACAAAACTACAAAAGCACCTATGGCTTTTGATTCCAAAATTCAATTACGTTAATGACCTGACCAAAAAGAACAAACTCCCTAGCGGCCTAACCAAACCCTATATTACAACTTTCAACAAGTAATTAATTACAAGAAAACAATCCAACAAACAAATTTGGAAATTGAAGATTTACGTACACGCACACTCCCACCATCTAATTCCAGCTAATTAATTAATTCAAATGAAAATAACCCAACAGACAAATCTGAAAATTAATGAAATGAGCAGTGAGTACATGCACATTGCACCATCTAATTTATACTATTAATTATTAAATCATGCATCTGACACTCTGTGAGATAATTTACATATTTTCTCCAATATAATTTAATTTCTTCAACAGAAAAGAAAAAGATCCCTCCATCCAAGATCCATCCTATTTGTCACAACTCACAACTCTTTGGAAATGACAACAAACAGACCAACACCAGTCCTCTTTCTCAATAAAATATTGCCAAATACATTGTAATAAAAAATAAAAACAAAAACAAAACTCATAAAACTAGAGAGTTTTGGAAATCACACAATTAGTACATCTGAATGAATTGGTTTCTCATTCACAAGTCAATCACACGAGACAACTTCTGGATGCGGTTTAATAAGAAGTCGCCTTGCTTGATAGTTGCTTGGTAAAGAGCGTTCTTTGCATCAGGACGGTTGGTCTCCAGAACACCTGCTACTTTGTCAATTTTGCAATGAAGCTTTCCTGCTGCAATAAATCGTGACAACTCCCTGAAAAATACCATTATTGTAGCCAGGGTCATAAACAACACAATCCCTCCCAACAAAGATGTTTTAAATGATTATTTACTTACACATCAATGAACTCCACTGTCACACCAAATGCTCTTGCCATTGCTTCTATGGTAACACTCTTATAAGATTCCAAAAACTGAGAATAAACAACACCTCTGATCTCTCTCATGTAATAACGGAAGTGCGGGTGCAAATACCGGTCCAATTTTATTTGTTCCGTCAGGCCAGCTAAAAATGATGTCCAATGGGATAAAACATGACACAGTTTGAATGGTCAGTTCAACTAGTGCTGCAACTAATATATGCCTATTTGCAAAAAAAAAAACGGAGCAGATATAGAAGAGTTGAGCAGTAGCAGAAAATTAAAGCACACATCCAAAAAAAGAGAAGTGATTAGCATACTTCTGTGACCGATTTCAACAAATAGATAACAATCATTTAAAAGAAAAGTGTATTTGTGTGTGTCAGAAACATATTGAGCTTTGACGTCTGTCAAATGAAAATTATTAATATTTTTACTTACCAAATGCAGAGAAAAATGATTTGTACTGACAATCATACAACGAGTTCATAAACTCTGAAAGATAAGGAATTTTTCCAATTACTGTCAAGATCTCTGGAGCATCAACAACCTGCAACATACTTACTAAGCTTAGTCATACCCAAGAAAGCTTGCAATCAACCAGCAAAACAAATAAGAGCTTATTATCAAGCCAGAACCATAAAGGTACCTTCTGCTTCAGGGACACTCTATCCAAGGTTATAATGCTAGTGAGGACAGTATAAAATATGAAGATGTCATATGGGAAAAGTTCATATGTTGTAAATGTTGAAATGGAATCAAGAAACAAATCGGCGGCCTTTTTAAAATTCCGGGAGGACATGCAATACAAGCCTTCGTACACCTTCAA
>JAYMSZ010002182.1:0-12494 GCA_036897665.1 Pelargonium citronellum
CTACAACTAGTCATCATGTTCAACTAGATCAAAATGGGTCTTTTACCTTCTTTCTTTAATCACAATGCTCACTAAGTATTGTAGTTTTGCTGTGATACGTGGCTTTACGAGTATCATAGGTTATGCTGATATTGCATTTTCACCTAACGTGACACACATCAAAATCGGCTATATCCGGTCATATTTTCAATTATGACCAAAATGAGCCCAAAAAGAATACATGGGCCCAAAGGATAATCGTGTATAAATATTCTCATTCCTGTTCTGTTCTAATCAGTATTTGCTCGGAGGGGAGAGAGAAAGATGAGGCCACTCACCCTGTGCCGCCTCTCGCATGGTTCAATCGGCGCCGGAGCACAGACGACCGCGCCGGAAAATTTGCGATTCAACCTTTCAGGTATTCTATCAACGGTGAGTTTGGATTCAGTCTCAATCATACCGATCCGTTCTGGTATGTCAGTTTTATGGTTCATTCGTTTAATTTCTGCGATGGATCAAAATTCGACCACGATTTCTCTGTCTTAACAAATCAGTTTCATGATTAATGAAGAGCATTGCAATTGTTGATAGTGCATTAGTTGATGGACTATGCAAGATTGAGATGCTCAAAGATATGAACGTCGTCTATGTCGCATAACAATCTCTTTTTAATTTTCTCGTGAGATGGACAAGACATTAGACGAGTATGAGACAATGCATTTTCATTTCAATGCATGATAAAGAACATGTGAGATGTACACTCTTTTATATTAGAGCGAAGAGGTCGTCATGGTTTGGCAGTATGTTATTAGGTTGACAAAGTATCGTGGTGGTGTCTGCAAGAGGAACGAGAGATTGCCACGGTCTGCAGTATGCGACTATATGAGAAATAAAAGATTGCTATGGTCTGCAGTCAGAATGGGAGATTGTTACGATTCGGTCGGTTTGCAATATGAGAGAAATTGTTATAGTTTGCAATATGCAATTTCGAGATGCGAGATGGACAAGACATTAGGTGAGCACATACATTGTTGTGTGTGAGGTCGATAAGCTTCAACTTCAGCCGGATGGACAAACAAGTAACGAGTTAGTTGTTTGCAAGTCGGCCACAATATGTTGATGTTTGTGAGTGTGTAATGATTACAATTTTGTTAGTGATGGAGTTTATATGCCAACATTTGCTTGTTTATGTTAAATTGTATAATGTTGTTGAATTCATGAATATATTCACATACTTTTGCTATATTGTGTTGTCTGAATGTTAGCAATACTCTTCTTAGATCATTATTTTCTGAAACTCCAACATGCTTAGTTGCCAAGAACATGGAAAACAAAGTGAGAAATTGCATATCAGTACCACAAGTTACCATGGGCAAAGAGATCAATGCACACAAGAACTTCAATACCCAAAATTCAAGCTTTTAGAGACAAAACACCAAACTAAGCCAGAAAAAGCTCTTAATTACCAGTGTTGATCTTGATCCAACCAATCAGGATTCTGGGATAGGTGAACAAAATATAATCAAAAACTTAAAAGTTCCTAACATGAAGTGATTGCTCTCAAGATTAGATAATGTGCATTTTCACTATATTATCCTGAAGATGTTATCATGGAAAGCTAAACACTCATCACCCATAGATCAATCAACAAACATGAGAATCTTGATATGTTTAAGCAACCACAGCTTTTTGCTTCCAAACCAAAATTTTCTGTCTGAAATACTTAAGTGACATAGCAAACACTTGTAGACTTGCCTGCAATTTGGTCTCTTGCAAGCACAAGATATCAAATTTTTCTCTTTGGGCAAGTTGTAGGGCAGAGAACCCCTCTAACTTCAGTAATGAGACATAAACTTCACAAACTTTGTGTCCCCACTAAGAGGTGAAGTCTCATTGTTCTAGGATTATATGGAATCCATCCTTTCTGTGGCAATGTTGATGCTATTTTGAACTCATTCTTCACTGTACATGAAACCAGAAATTCCAAATTGTCTCAAACACAGAACTCATTCTTCACTGTACATGCAATGAATTGAAAGTTTAACATTCATACATTCATAACTTGGCAGCATTTACTTGCAATCCAGAAATCCATTGAAAACCAGACATAGTTGTGTACTTATAATTTGTCCAAAACCCAACACGGACACAATGAAACTTCCTCTTTGTCCAAATACCTTCTAACACAGACACAAAAAAATACTTTCTAACACATACACAAATGAAACTTAGAAGTCGTGCAACAAACACAAATAATAAAGGTCCTGTTTTCCCAAAACCAAGCAACAATCACATCAACAGCAATATGACTGGTTACTTCTTCAGTTCTTCTTTGTCAATCCAACAGGTTGTGGAACTTCAACTGTGCTTGGAGCTTCACCAGCAATTCTCTTCGATCTTTTTAAATTGTTGTTCTTCACAGCTGCCCGGAGTTCAGTACCCTATATAGACATTAAGTAAATGTGTTAGAATCCATATACATGACCTTAACAACACAAATGGATCTGATTTAAACATGGCTAACCTCATATTGTTTGTGTTTCTTTGGTCTGCCTCTTTTCTTAGCTTGTTGACTTCCCTGACTTGGTGCCTCATCCTACAACAAATACCAATTATATCACACAATTCCAAACCATCCAAATTACTTAGTAAACCATCCAAATTACACAATTCCAAAACCATCCAAATTACCCCGTAAACGATTCCCATGTCTTGGTTGTTTTTCACATATCTTGGGACTTCATTTTCCATGACTGGTTGACTTGTCTCCTGCAATCAGTTTTACAAGTAAAACAATGAATTTACAATACGAAAGGTCTAACAATAAACAAATGAAATCACATTACTAAACTTACCACTTCTAGGTTGCCAACAAGTTCCTTTCTCCTTTTTGCTCTGCATGCGGTAAGCTTCACTTTTTCTTTGCACTTCTGTTTTCTTCCATTGTGTTGTTGTAGATTGGTTCTAGTATCGGCCCCTTCTTCGTCAACTCTTCCTCCATCAGCCCCCTCTTTATCAACTGCCCCCACATTAGGTGTCCCAACTCTCAAAACATTTTGTTCGTCAACTGCTCTTTTTTTCTGCTGTGGCTGCTCATCAACCAGTTTTCTTTTGCCGTTTTCTCGGGAAGGTGTCTTGCGTATTTTCAGTCCCTCTTTCAAAGTTTGAGGACAGTAAGTGTACTCGTGCCCAACCTCCTTGCAATTGGAGCATTGTTGGGACTTGGCTCTTGTGCGAGGCTTATCAATGTCCTCACCTTTCGACCTCCTCCTCCTAATAGCTGGCCTTCCAGTCTTTGATTTCACAATCGGAGGTTTTAGTGGGTCAAGAAAAGTCTTTTCCCACTGTTCAGAACTAGGCAGGGGTTGTATTACCCCTTCGTAACATTTTCTGTAGAGGTCAAGTGAGTAATACTTGGATATGTACATCTCAGGCAGCTCACCAGCCTTTGATAGGGCAGAAACAGCATGCCTACAAGGTATTCCAACCAACTCCCAAAACCTACAACCACACTCCTGTTTCAGTGTATTCACAACCCACCTTTTGTCCCTATCCTCCACTTGATAAATACCCAAATCAGAGTACAAAGCAGTGCAAAAACGACTAGAACTAACAGACTCGGCCAACCTACCCATAGCTAGTGGAGTGAATTCATGTATATAATTGGCAGCCCCCTCCCTTTTTTGTTGAAATTTCAACATGCTCATTGTCCTAATATCTTCTAACAAAGTTATAATGGGCTTGGATCTTAATTCCAATATGTCCTTATTGAATGATTCAGCTGAGTTGTTGGTTAACTCATCTGATTTTGTGTAAATCCTAAAGGCATGTCTAGACCACTGCCTAGGGGAAAGAGCATTCAAATAATTCCATGCCCCTTTATCAACAGATGCAATTTTCCCCATATAGTAATCAAAGTCAGACTTACAATATGAGCGGGCTGCATTCCACATCAATTGTTTCAATAAAGGGTCTCCAAATCCGGCATCTCTAAAATTTGCGTATAAGTGCCTGCAGCAAATCCTCCAGTCGCAACCTTCTAAGTCATTCTCAAATATGCGTTGTAGACCCTAGTATGAACAGGATTAAATACATTAGTAGTGTAAGTAGGTAACTTAATAAATTAACATTAATTAATGAAAGTAGGGATCATACCTTTTTCCCATTTGATATAAAACACCAATTATGACCCATGAACTCTATAAAGTGGTCCATAAACCACCTCCAGGTTGCATAGCATTCATTCTCAACAACTGCATAAGCAATGAGCATACAATTGTTATTCCCGTCATTACAAGTAGCAGTGAGCAAAATTCCACCATATGGTCCCTTCAAAAAGGTGCCATCAAGGCCAACCACCTTACGACATCCAGCTAACAACCCATTTTTTGCAGCTTCAAATGATATGAAAATCCGTTGAAAAACTACTTGATCATTATCAACATTTTGAACTAGAAACTTTAGTTTCACACAAACCCGATCATTGTTCGCCTTCATCAAGGCATTGCAGTAGTCCCACAGCTGACCAAACTGAACTTTATGGTCATCATTTATCAGTGTCATTGCATCTTTCTTCACTTTATATGCTTGGTTGACCGAGATATCCACATTAAACTCATTCCCCACATCTCTAATAATCGCTGAAATAGGGTACTTCGGGTTAGACCGTATTCTATTTATAAACTTCTTCAACACCCAAGTGGAAGAGACTGGGACAGATGTGTAGTCAGGTGCACAACTGTGTTCAAAATGCCAGCTCTTAAGCATAAATTCTCTACTATCCGGGATCAAACTCGCATGTAATCTGTAATCACAGTTTTCATTTACACATTGCACCGTCACCCTCTTCGATTCATTCTTCACAAATGCAACATTCCTTCCATCTCGAATTGCTAACTCCCTAACTATTTGACGAAACACTTTCGCATTGCCAAAGTTCTCGTACGGCTTCATCATGTAACTCTCGATGTCTATGTTAGGCGAGCTCGATGGAGGTTTCGGTCTGCAGTCCTCATCATCGGATGAGTAAGGATGCAACTCCAATTCTTCAATAAACCCAGGAACATCTAAACCATTAACTACTGGTTCAACAACTTCATTGTTCACATCCTCAGTATTCACGGGCTGTTCTTCTCTGCCAAACAACTCGGGTTGTAATTCCGAGTCACTCAAGTACACTCTGCTCCTATCACATTCACCATCCATTGTCTTTGTATCTTCATCAACCACCTCATCTTCATAATCACCAGCTTCAATGTGTTTGTAGTCAATGAAAGACCACTTCCCTTCAAATGAACCATTGCAGTTAACCAGAAAATTGACTCGACCAAATTTCTCACCCATTCTTGTCCTGCATATCAGAAACACCAAATACAGAGACCCTAATGATTACTTTACACCAACACAACAATCAAAATACAAAATTAACTAATTGAATGATGAAAACCAAACACATAAGAGTCTATTCATATTCAAGCCTTGTTTGCAGAACAAGAAATAAACATAAAAACACAGCATGACTACAAAACCCTAATCGGGTAACGATACAAGTTTTAAACTTTATCATCAACCAGCATGCATAGAACATTGTTGTTGATCAACAACTGTAGGGCAAGGATCTTACACATATACTTTCATGAACTGAAAAAACAAGTACTAACCTCAATCAAGAACACGAACGGTCCGAACTTCACCTTCTACTTCACACCCGAACTCACGGCCTTAACGAAACCTCCATAAATCAGAAGAAGACTAAATTTCGCACTCCCAAGACAGCCCTTCAAGCTCTGATCAACGCCATTGAAGAGTGAACCACAACACAAGCAACCCTTAAACTTCCACTACTTCGTGCTTATAACAAACGGCGTCGCATAATGGATCAGAAGTTGGTGCGTTTTTTTGAAACCACCAAACGAAAAATGGCGCCGTTTTTTAAAAGAACCGCCAAGTCATGACGTTCATTGAGTTATGCACTTTGAAATTTAGGCACGTGCATATCCAACCAATGGCACCAATTGGATACGTGGCATCTTATAGCTCGAACATCTATTAACTAATTCAATCATTTTAAGAATGGTCGCGGGACAGAAATGGGGGTGAGAATGACAATCACGTCCCATATAGAGGTCATCTTCTATAAGTATTTATTGGCGATCAATTAAATCACAACATCATACGACAATGATTTAACTTTTAACCGAGTTTCAAGTAGAAGCATCAACCCTAAACATGAGAATCTTATGGAAATAATGTCTTTATTAAGCAAATGCAGAGAATAAATGGCAATATGCCCAATTTGAAAGAATGGTACCCTACTACATTCCATATCAACCCCTTCTCAAACACACACATAATGACCAACCTACAATTTCTCTACTCTCTCAGTCTGTGAAACCTATAACCTACTCCTGAAATGTACACCAACGCTTGGTTAATGATCGGGAAGATCCCCTTGAAATCGAACTGTCAAAAGCAAAACGCCGAAATGAGGCACTTCTTCAAACAGGAAAAAATTAACAACTATGAAGGTCAATGTCGTCTTATAATGTAGTATGATCATATTCCAATGTCAAGATCATCCGGGCCAGGCGGCGATAGAGGTGGGATTGCCAACTCGTGAGAATCATCTTCGTCAGCTTCCAAGACCTTTCGTGCAGTTCCACGAGAGCCTGCGATTCTACCAATCTTCCTTGAAGACAATGCTGCGCTGGTATCTTCCCTGGAAGAGTTACTACTCTCCACCGATGATAGAAACTTGTCCTTTTCAAGGTTTGACTGAAAAGACGATGCAATTACAGAGCTAAACACTCCTGATTCCCTCAATCCTTGAATAATCACCTGCGAAAGAGAAGTGGAAACATCCAAGGAGTCTGATCTCAAAACTCAAAGACAGTTAAAAGACGAGAAGACATCTTTGTGGTGAAAATTAGGACAAACTTACCATGGGAGCATAAATGCGTGTCAGAATGCCCTTTTTGATAAGTTTCGTGTTTAATGTTTTGTCAGTCCAAACAATCCGTTCAAGATACCTATAGCAACAAGAGTGTACATAAGAAATCTATAAAGAAAAAATTAGTTGCATAATCCAAACTTAATACTCCCACAAGGAATAAGATTCCGAAACATCCATATACACTATATGCTTTAGATTTAGATTTTTCAATTAACATTTCACGAACAGCATATCCCTTCGGATTTGGGAACTACAGTGTGTTTCACTATACATGAAAAGTTGAGGGGGGTTAATGCATTATCCAGAACGGACTAGAATTAGGAAAACCAAGTATCAATGACATTCTTTAACGATACAATGTTATCATGCCATAGGCCCCTGGGCCTGACTGCTGCTTTCCATAAATTCCCTATTCTATTCAGAATGACCATTCTTACTATTAATGCTATAAAAACCACAACTAATAAGCCATTTAAATTTTGCATAACTTACAAACATTCCCCAAGTAATCAATGATATGTTAAACCTAAAAGCTCTATAGGTACTGATAAAAAAGGATGAACATCAAGATAGGAATATAATAGTAAAACTTTCAATAAGACAATTACCAACGAAGCATTTCCTCCTGTGTTGCAGTTGAAGCAATTATGAATGCCTGTGCAAAATTAACAGTATACCGGCATCAGTAGAGTAACTTCTCAATGAATCAGTTCTATAGTGCTTGATTATTCTGCTCATGTAAATCTAAGGAAAACAGAAGATAGCAACCCTATGAAACTTTTTATAAGTCATGAGATTAATACAGTCAAGCAAAAAGCCAAAGTCATAAAGGGATAAGATTATCCTAGTAAAACCACATCACCTGAAGCCAAAAAAAATTTGAGTATGGCTATTTGTCCCAAATATTACACAAAATTTGTTGTACAATATCTTATTGATGACTTGGTTGAATCACAGTCCGCAAAGCGTACAAAATGACTTATAAAGCGAGTGATCCTCCCTAGATATTCATGGGAAGGTGGAATAATATATGTTGGGTTATTATTTGTTTAAGCTTAATTTTAATAGTAGAAAGATTATATTTCGCCACGATAAGAAAATTTTGTAAAAAAATTGGGGCAAATAGCATTTTCCAAAAATTGTAAAAATGAGCTTTGAATCATAGCATGAGGAGTCCACGATCCTACTTCAACATTAACAGATCTTTGAAAAATAGCCTCAGTGGATATGGGAAGAAATCAAAGTAAAACACGAGGAGTCCAAGTAGATGAAATGACATTGCTTGCTACTTGAAACAGGTAAACATGCAGACAGAAAAGAAATGAGAAGATTCTGAAACTCACAGATCTGTCAAATTCCAACATGAAGCATCTTTTGACATCTTCTTTTGTTGGCTTGCAGCCGCACCGATCACGCCTTGAAGTCAAATCAGAAAATTTGGGATATGTGTAATGCAAAACAGCAGCCTCATCCAGTTTAACCTCACTACAAACATAATACACAATAAGTTATAAGTCTGTCTGCATAAAGATGACATTTGCATTATTCATCTCTAAGGCTCTAAGCCATGAGCTCAACAATTTTAACAAGGAACAGACAAGTAATTAATGATATTAGTAATTTGCTTAAATTATTTTTTAGGTATAGAACATGACTGTACAAGCATGCATGTATCGAAATGCCCTTGATAAAAAACTAATGTGTGTAAAAAAAAAAAGAGACGCAATAAAAACATTATCTACAAACAATGTGCATAAAGTAGAACCACCATACTGCGGTGACTTCATATAGTTGTGCCATCTATGTGCACCATTAGGACGAAGATGATCTTGAATCCGAGCAGCTGATTTTCCATTTCCATAGGTCAAAAAGTAATTTGGATTGCCACGAGTTGCTTCTTTATAATTGCCAAAGTATACGTCTTTTGGAAGATGGTCATAATTCTTCTTAAACATGGAGACCTACATGAATATAGAAGGTATGAGGTCAATAGCAAGATGAGTGTGCATACACATGGCTCTTTGTCCCAATTAACCACAGTGAGCTAATAATCATGCCTAACAAGTGACTACTTAAACCTAAAATAGCCAAGAGATACTGCTGCACCACTTGAGAACATATTAGCCAAGGGGGAAACCATAGATGAAGTCTATGAAAATGAAGTAGAATATGGCCAAACATTTCTTACCCAAAGTAAATCAAATACAAATAAGAACACAAAACTACACTTATTTGGCCTACTACAAAACCAAAATTCAGAAAGAAAACTGCCAATAAGCATTATTTTAAGCTTACTGACAGAAGAAAAGAACTGGAAGGTTTACCCTTACAAACAATCACCACTCACCCACAGCACTAAAAGAACCTGCTTATTTGTGTATCAGGTCTTATGCAGCATAAGTTATGCTCTTAAAAAGATTCGCACAACTGCATGAGCATTGAGCTCATGAATGAACTGCAAAATGGATGAGAACCTTGCAAAAAAGGATATGATCAGCCTAGCTCATTCTATTAATATATAAAATCTAAAAACAAGTCAACAATAGAAAAATTGTTCTTGAAAGGCCTTTTAAAAATAAATCATGCTCTCCCATCGGTACAAAATAAGTACCAATCATTCAACAAATGGCAAAAAATTGTCCAAGCAAACAAGTCATACAAGAAAAACAAAATGTACATTGCTAGAACACTTAAGCTATATCTGAATCATGGAAAAGTTAAGGGAAAGGAAAGTAGGAGAAGAAAATAGTTAGAAAATTAGTCTCTTCCTACTTTTACTTCCCTCAACCTTTTCAACATCCAAATGTAGGGTTAGCACATATGAAACACACAACAAAAGAGAGCATACCTCACTGAAAGGTTCCTTGATATCATCTCGCTCAACACTACTCTCCTGAAACAAGTTATACGCCATCATAATTCACTCTTATAATGTGCAAATAAATTCTATAACAACTAAAAACTGTTTTACTCACATAATTTGGAAAGATAACCATATCAACATTTCCAGGCACTTCTGCCAGCAATTCTCTCACGGAGTACTCACTGGTTCCTGCTGGATGTATGAGCTCATCAGTGTCAAGATGGAAAATCCACTCCATGCCTGCATCCTAAATTTGAAAAGAAGATATTAAAAGAGAAGGGAAAGATAAGAATCATTGTCAAGATGTTTGTATATGTATGCACAAAATGTAAGAAAATTGAATAATGCATGAGATCATGATATCCGTACCCTTGCCATGACAATAGCCATTTCCATGTTTAGGGATTGCTTCACAAATAACTCATAATTGCATGGTTTGTAGAAGAAGCCTGCCAACCACGTCTCATTCCAAATCCGGCTGATGACCAAACAATAATGCAAGCAAAAAAAAAAATTGTGTTTTATCAAATTCATTGTAACTTGCATTACATGAACAGTACAACAAATTGCCACATGCTAAGCATAAAAAAAAAAAAATCAGTGATCAGACAGCTGACATAAGTAGTAACTAGTAAATATCAATACCATTTGTCAAAAAACTTGCTCAATGCATGAAGGGATAGCAAAGGCAATTAGAATTTCAAAGTAATGGCAGTATACTTGTATCAAGTAAACACCTTACACATTATAAACTCTAGTTTCCAACAACACGGTTTCTCCAGCATAAGCAGTTCATTAAATTCCCATGACTGGTATTATTTCCAACTTTTTTTTTTAAGTATGTATTCTTTTCAAATTAGTTCCCTTTAGGAGCAAGAATTTGCTTTGATATCCTTCCAGAATGATTTTTAGACAAACACAGACAAATTATTATATATATTAATTAGACTACCCTCACTCCTGATAACCACTAGGATTAACATCCAATGAAACTCAGCATCAGTGATATTAAAGTTGTTTAGCCTTACAGGCACCTAGACTAGTAGTTCCATGTCACCTATGCTGCATTTTGAAAGGAAAGAAAAATCTATTACTTTCATTCTATTGATCAGATGCATGGAGTCAGGGGCATTTTACAACAACCAGTAAAACCTACAAATGTTTCTGCTTTTACTACCTAAAGCTTAACCTTCTCATCCAAAACAGTTTACTCTGCATTAATACATCTTCTGAAAAATAATGAAATTAAACAGATCTTCCACAACAAAATAAAATAAGTTTTGGTTTAACTGACCTTTGAGCTTGCTGCAATTCCAGTTCTCTTGTCCTGTATATGACTTTCACACCCTGCAGAAGAGAAGTTAGCCCACACAATAAAAGGTTAAGACAGAACAATGTACTGGGTACTAGAATGAAAATGAGGAATTGGAGGACTTAGACCTACCGGAATGGATTCTAAGACTTTTGATACATTATGAGAAGCAGCCCTCCCTTCCACAAATAGGAAGAAGGTCGAGATTCCAATAACCTTATGATAGAATAACCATGGCAAGATCTGTTCCAGACCAGCAGAGGTGCTAGTTGTAATACATATCTGGCATAAAGAAAAGGGAAAAAAAAATCATTAATCATAAAACTTCACCAAGAATACCATTTTGTACTTAGGAATGGGGGGTTCAGCAGATGTATTTGAAGGAAAATGTCTAAGGAAACATATAACAGTCCCATCAAAATAACAATCAAGACAGGCACACCAATTTCTTTTTTATGCTAACACAAAAGTGTTTAAAATTTCTTCATGGGTAAGGGAATATTAACCTGTCTTTTTTTAATAAAATATATACAGATTGAAGAAAAATAACTAACATTTAGATAGCATGGTATGGTTGGAGTTACCGTTACTTTAAACAAAGACAAATAATACATCTTTACATCAATCTGGAAGTTACTTTCTACTAAGAGATGATATTGATGGCATTTAAAAAATTGGCATCAAACTAATGTTTAATGTTAAATTAACTTATCAACTCAACTTAAAATGTCTGATCACACCGAACTGAAAGATAAATACATTATTTGAAATCAACAAATTAGTAATTTGACAACATGCCTAATTTGTTTATATTTAAAAAAAATGAACAAA
Source organism: Pelargonium citronellum (assembly GCA_036897665.1). Taxonomy (NCBI): domain Eukaryota; kingdom Viridiplantae; phylum Streptophyta; class Magnoliopsida; order Geraniales; family Geraniaceae; genus Pelargonium; species Pelargonium citronellum. The sequence goes on from JAYMSZ010002182.1 coordinate 11,938, forward strand.
TAAAGCAACTCGGAGATTAATTCTACATCAAAATAGGACATAAGAAAACAATCTGTGTTCATCAGGAAAATGAATTAATAAAGTATGCTCGAACACATTCAAAACAACAAGATTCACATGTTGGTAAAGTCAGAGCTAAACCATCACAACACGATATCCAAATTCCAAATCACACACCACAATGATCAACCGCAGAACACGACAAACTCACTCAATTTAGGAAACAAAAACAAACAAATCCACCAAAGATCCGCATTACTCTCAAAGCAAGCAACAATCGGCGACGAATCTCACCTTGGGCCTCAGATCGGCGGCGTAATCGAACTTCCAGTCCCGGTAGTACGGAAACGAACTAGAGGAATGGGAGCGAGCGAGAACATCGACACAATCGGAACTAGAGGAGTGAGAGACGACGTGAGCGGGTCCGTTGGAGTCAGAGATCATGCCGGGGAACTGGAGGGGGTGGGAGCCGAAGACGGTAGTAGTGTTCAAGGAGGAGCTACCGAAGACGTCGACCGGAAGGGTTTGGTCCCATGACCGGCGAGCTTCCAGATCTA
>JAYMSZ010002183.1:0-12494 GCA_036897665.1 Pelargonium citronellum
ATTTTCAAGGCTTACCTAAGCTTCTTTTTTCTCTCTTTTTCTTTCGATTTGCTATTGTTAAGCATTTTGAAAATAATCATGATTTCAAGAGTATCAAAAGTGTGCTCATTTTGTTTGTTAGAAGTTAGTTTCATGTATGCACAAATTTTATCATTGAACGTCTTTCATATCGGATTTAGATTAGACTTTCTCAATCAGAATTAAAATTTCAATTGTAACATCTAACTAAATATAGCAATTTGGTTTTCGTGTTCAGTTTGAAAATGACTAAACCTAACTCGAAAGAGGTTCAACCCCATTCAAATTCGGGTTTTTGTCCGACCGAATTCAATATTCTCAAACTAAATTGACTTAAGCTTGCTCAAAAATGGACCAAGTTTTAGGTGTCTGTAAGTTCGGGTCTCAAATTGCCAGCTCTAGCCTCTCATATCTATGGTTTTATAAAAATTGAGTGTCGTTGCTACATTTGTGTATAATATTTCTCATTTCTTTGATTGAACAAGGACAAGAACAAAGGCAAGAACCAGACCATGCTCCTATGCTGCAAGATCTTCATATCCGAATCAAGAAATCGTGCAACTCTAGACACAATCGAACAAGCCGCACGGCGTGATCCTGAGACGGTCATTGTGAACAAGTTCGAGGACAGAGAATATAACAGGACGAGGTACACGCTCGTGTCCTACGTTGTACACGACACAACTGGTCGTGCCATTTACAGCCCATTGCACCAAACCATCTTATCCATGGCCGAGGCTGCTTATGCTGCCATCAACCTCGAGGCTCATTCCGGGGCCCACCCGCCCGGGTGCGGGGACCCCTTCCTGTCCCCCCCATTGGCTCGAGCCTCACTCGATGAAGCTGCCTGGCTCGCCAAGGCTGTAGGTGCAGACATTGCGTCCAGGTTTCAAGGTTAGTGCAAGTTTTTCGAGTTGGCAATTCATGTTTTGAATCAGACTTTTCGGTTTTAGATTAAGACTATCTAACTAGTACCAAACATGTTTGTCTTTTCGTGCAAAACACGTTATTTTGTGTCATACTAATTGTATCACGTCAATCTGCCTTTTACGTGTCATATTCATGCTCAATGTGTCAACATAATTACTAAGCATGTCGTGTCGGTAAATCCAAAATTTTCAAAAAATTGTAGTAAATATGACATAAGTTATACACATTTTGTGTTGAATTATTGCAGTGCCAGTGTACCTGTATGCTGCAGCTCACCCAACCGGGAAGGCTCCGGACACAATCAGGCGTGAGCTAGGCTATTACAGGCCAAACTACATGGGAAACCAGTGGGCTGGTTCGACCATACCCGAAAATCTCCCCGAGAAACCCGACCAAGGACCGAACCAAGCCTCCCAATCTCGAGGGATCAGCATGATCGGGGCTCGACCATGGCTCGCTCTTTACAACGTGCCCATCCTGTCCACCGACGTCTCAGCTACTCGGAGAATTGCCCGGATGGTGAGTGCTCGAGGGGGCGGGCTCCCGACCGTGCAAACCCTAGGCCTCTTCCACGGCGAGGACTCGACCGAGATAGCTTGCATGCTCTTGGAGCCTAATAGGGTTGGAGCTGACAGGGTACAGAACCATGTTGAGATGCTTGCAACTCAGGAAGGCCTGGACGTCGAGAAAGGATATTTCACGGATTCCTCGCCTGAAATGATTCTTGAAAAGTACATGAATCTGATATCTTCAGAATGAGACTCTAAAAATAGTGTTTGTATCATAAAAATGGGAAAAATAACTACCAAAATGGTTCTTGAATTATCAAGACAGGACCAGTTTGATCTCTGAACTAATTTTATGCTAAATTGTTCCCTAACTATTGAAAACCAACCAAAATGGCTTTTCGGTCAATTTTGCTAACATAAAGATTGAAACTAAATCTAAAGGAAGTTAACGTCGGGACCAGTTTGGTCTCTAAACTAATTTTATGATAACATGGTCCCGAACTATTGAAAACCAACGAAAATGGTTCCAAACATTAACTTCTGTCTGTTTTTCTGTTTGTCGGTCTATTTTGCTCATATGGTGTATATAAACATTGAAACTAATATCTCATAGAAGTTAATGTTGGGGACCATTTTGAATTATCATGATAGGACCAGTTTCGTATCTGAACTAGTTTTATGCTAAAATGGTCCCCCAACTATTAAAAACCGGTCCCTAACGTTAAGTGCAGTTAATGTGACATTAAAGATGAATAAATATTAATTTAATTACAAGATCAGTGCTGATGTGACATCTCATTACTTGAAGAATTAAATGTCACATCAACGCTAACCGCAATTACTTTTAATGCCTCGTCAGCATAACTAACAGAAAACTAAAGGATGTTAACTTTCAGGGACCATTTTGGTTGGGTTTAGCATATAGAGTTTAACAAAATGATAAAGTATTAGCAATGCGGCATCGGTCTGAGCCAAAAAAATCCAGTTAATCAACAGTTCTCAAATAACAAGCCTTCAACTCAGAATTGGTAGGTGAATGAACATTATAACAGTATAGAAAAACAATACAGCAACCAAAACATCCCTCACTTAAATCACTTGCAAAATGTTTACATAGCTATCTGAATTGAATCCAATTACCTCATGTTCCTTCAGCTTTTTGTCAAGCTGTGCAAAATTTTCCTCGGAATCATACTGCCCAGAATGGTAAAAACATCTCTTTAGGAACTGGTCCATTTTCTCACCACAGTTTTCACTGAAGAAGCAACAGAGAAAAAAAAACATTAAGACTCTTCATCAACTCCAACAACAACGAACATTAAAACAGACACGAATGCCAAAAACCAAACAAAAGTGAACCAAATAGGCTTCAATGACAAATTTACCTCTGATCGATCCTGCAAGTAAGGGTCTTGCTAACCATGTTCCTAAGTTCTGCATCAGTCATTTTACTTCGGGCATAACCACATATAGTGAAATGCTGCAAGCAAATAATTTGATACATTTCAAACACAATGTAGATAACACCCGTGAAACAGAGAAGGCAAAGTTTTAAAGTAACTCAAATAGAGGAATGATCAGACTTTGCCATGAAGAGAAAATTTAGGAACTAGAACAGCGCAAACCTTAGGGAGACAGCCCTCGTAGTAGAGTGCAAAAAGAGCCGGAAATATCTTCTTCTTGGCAAGGTCTCCAGAGGCTCCAACCACAGTGATACTGACCGTCGACTCATTTTCACTGCTATCAAAAGCTGCTGCATCAGTACTTTTCTCTGAGGACGTAGCCGACAACAATCCATCCTTCAAGTCCTTAAATGGAGTTTCGTTGTCAACAGGGGTCACTTTTGTGGCCACTGCACCTATAACCAACCAATTGTTATTCAGATAAGAACAGGCGTACTGGAAAATCAAATTTTCACAATCAAAAGTTTGTGAATTATGGGAAATCAATCAACAGAATCATGACAAATAACAATATTGATAAGACTTAAGACTTTGTTTGGTAGCTGACAAAATTGAAAAAAAAAAAGAAGCTAAATTAAGTCATCATCAAAATGATCAACTGAGTAAAGATCATAGCTTTCTTGGTTCCAAAACAATTAGAACAGTCAGTGAAAAAAAAAACATTCTTAAACAACCAAGCAGGTAACAAAAATCAGTACAAATGACTTGTGGAACACACAACTAAAAAATCACAGAACAAAATGAAAAAAAGCTCATAGAGAATGACAAATACACATCAAACACGAGACAACAAAAAATTCAAAAAAAAATTAAATTTTTTTTGAAGGGTCCAGCATAAACACTATACACAATCAATTGACCATATAAAATACACACAAAAAAAAAAAAATCGACCCACATGAACAATCAATGAAAAAGCTGAAACTTTCGAAAAATCAAAACAAACTCACAAAAATTAAAGGGTCAAAGGAAATAAAAACGAACCCTCCTGCATCCGAACCGCATTTCGGAGTGAATTCCTCCGAAACTTCACAGAAACACGAGATGGGTACGATCGATTTAGAGCCACCGACGAAGAAGGAGCGTGAGAGGACGATGAGAGAGACGAATAGGAGCGACAATGCGTCGAAGAAAGGCTCGACATGGCTCTATCTGTCAACAACTTCAGTTGGGTTGGTTTGTGTTTCAAGGGAATCGAGAGAAAAAAGGAGAGTTTTTTGGTTATGGGTTTTGGGGATTTATGGAGTCTTTGAATATTGGAGCTGCGAAGAAGAAGAAGAAGAAGAAGGAGAGGTTGGAGTGTTTGCGGAAAGATCGAGAGGTGAGGCCTTTGAGATCTCCGAAAGGCTGTTTCGAACAGCAAAACAAGATTCTACTGTGTGTGTGAGAGAGAGAATATACCAATTTGTCTAATTTTGTAATTTTGGGTTTTTAGGTTAATTCCACTAAGTTAGGTCTCTATTAATATATTTGTATTTTATAACTAAATAATGACTATTTTCAATTGCTAATAAGACGCGGAATAATTCATATGTCAAGTCGGGTATAAGTGTGTAACCACAACTATAAGAGTGGTAAATTTAGAGCTGACAAATATGGTTATCGAGTTAGAAATTTTGTTGAAAAAATCGAACTTGAACTCGGCTCAAAACGTGTTGGACGAGTCTCGAACCTTTGCATGTCTTCAAAAGCGTTGGGATGGGGTGCCTACCACTATGGGTAACGTCTTGGTGCTCCTTGTGGTTCTCGAGGTGTTGGAGGCTCCATAGATGAATCCGGTGCCAGGTGTGTAACTTCGTAGCTCTCTGAAAGTGCACTTATTTTTTTGGTCTTGCGGTGTCCTTGTGAGATCATACGCTTATCTTGGTGACCATATAACGTGTTGATTTTGAAATATGAGTGTTCTCTTGGAGGTGGAGTACGTCACTTGGTGCTTTAGAGGCTCCTGTTGAGGAGGAGAGTGTTGGTGTTGTGACTTTGAGAGGTTAGTTCTAAGAGTGTATACCCAATCACCAGATGCATGATCTCGGTATCTTCTTTAGTCCTTTTATGTACAACTTTTGAACGCTCGATTGTAAGTCGATTCATCTTCACACGTTACTTGTTCGCATGTTGACACAATGTCACATGTCTTTTCCTAGAAAGGTCGGTCTCGATTATGATTTTTTTTACTAGCATCGTGGGTATTTGTTTTAATTTGATTAAATTTCTTTAATTTGTCAAATAATCTTTGTTGTTTCATACTAATTCCATAGATTAGTTTGGAATTCCAAACTTGATTAAGAACATGTAGATAGAATATGAAATGTGAAATAATCTAATCATTGATGAACATTTTCTTGACTTAAGAACATGAAATGGTAGAGTTATATATATTATTGGCCAATAGTAGTAGAAGTGAGCTCAATATGGTTCTCAAGAGGCAATATTTTATGTAGAAGAAAAGTCAATTACGTTTTTGGCTACACAAAGCAACATCAATTGTGCACTTTCAAGTAACATGTATCTCAACCAAAACAAGTTGGTCACCTTTCTTTTAATTTGACTTTTTGTGATAAAAAAATGTTATTTGTTAGAGATATAAAACCAAAAAAAAAAAACATTTTCCATGTAATATCATGTATGCTCTCATGAATTATCGAAAATAATATGTTATCATATATTATCTCGTGTATAATCGAAGATAACATGTTACACGCACGATATAAAATACACTCGAAAATTTCATAAATTATAATGAAGTGTTCATGCTATAAATAAAATCATTTTTTATATATTATATCTCATTACTTAACGCATCATTTTAAACTACATTCACATATATCATTTCTCACGAACCGATATCACTCAACTCCGTTGTAAATGGGGAACATTTTTATAGCAAGCTGTATGGCATCAATATGGAACCTTAAATGAAAATGGCATATCCTTTTCTTGAAATATGACCAAAATTAAATATGCCACATGCAAACACGTAAATTCCATAATAGCACATAAATAGGGCTAGGGTTTCATACCAAAACTAACTTGTATATATGCGCACACACGTAAAATAAAATATAAGTGATAACACATGTGACAGATCACAAATTATCAAATTTTTTACATTGTTCTATATAAATTTTCATGTATAATTTATTCCTCCAATCTAATTATATTGCCTAAATTCATTAACATTATTAATTTTAAAATAATATGTCAGAAAAGATGCTCTTTTTGTTTTGCCATACAACTTTTGTCCCTTAATGCATAAATGTGGAACTTTACTTGGATGGCTTGGAGTAGTGATAAAAGACAATTCAAATCACATGCACCATCCAATTCCAATTCCAAGGCCATTTTTGACAATATTCACTAATTGAGTAATTGGGCTAAAATTATCCATTTTGGGCCAAGAATTTAATGAGCATAGGTCATAAATAGCTAGCTAAGTGGCCCATTTATATTCTTCTTTTGAAATTGAATCTTTTACCTTGTATGACAGACGGAACTCGATAATATTGGATCCAAATCGACAAGCAAATAGCATAATATACACGGAGTGCTTGTTGGGTCTACTTATATAGGCCCAACCGCGAGTGATATTGATCTAATTTTGGTATGTGACATGTTAAGCTGCAAAATGAGTCGTGGCGAGTCATCACTAACCTATATGATAATATTAAATTTGAACTGATGAAAAGTATAATCATTGAATGATAATCTTTTTTCTTTTTGTGAGTGTTTAGATTAAGAGTCATTGTAATATATTAGTTCATCAAGAAATCTTAGTTCTTTCTTGTCATAATATAAGTGTATAAAGAGTATCTATTATTTAAATATAAATTAGGATTGGATCATGTGCTTTCATGCATTGTCTTACATTATTTGTGGATTTTCATTCTTTGCCTAATGTGATAATTATAGATAATACTGAATTTACATATAACACGGAAAAAGACGTAATTTACGTGCATCAAACAGATGTAAACCGTGTTTAAACGACCAACTGTTTGTTGTTGGATATACGTGAGACTATGAGAGTAAACTTAAGGAGATCCTTGACGACATCGTTGTTGTTTCTGACAACCTCGTTCGTAAGGATGAACTTCTTGTTCACGACACGTGCTAGGAGATGTCCGGTAGCATTTTCCATTTACAGTATTGCGCCCCATAGCCCCATTGCTTATTTGTGTTGCTTCTGCATCTTGCATCTCAACTAATATAAGTGCAAAAACAAGTGCACCCAAAAAAATTGTGACCATACTCTTGAACATGTCCATTATCAATTGATTTTTACAAATATGCATTATCATGAAGATATTGAACTTCTATTTATACTGGTATTTTTTATGTCAAAGGGTTCAAAAATTGTAGCCCCAGTTTCAATGAACATTCCACCCACAATTTGTGCTGTTTTTCATTTTTTGGACAACCTACAAATGCAGCTTCCTACTCATTAATGATTTATCTTTGACTCAAACTAAACTAGAATGACATCCTACACATCATGTCATAAGGATGTTGGGAAAATAGTCGGATCGAGTGAGCGAGATGATTCATAGCTAGAGTGAAGAAATTTCGAAAACTTATGTAAAAAGTGCACTGAGGTTTGTATGATTGTGTAACTCACTTGAACTAGTGTTCTGTGTTAAAGAATTTGATACGGTGGATCTACCTATAAGAACTTAAGTTTAAAACATGCGAACAATTGTGATTGGCATGGACAAGTATTAAACGCAAGTACTACCAACAAAGCTGTAATTATTAGTTGTTTGTTTGTTTAAAGTAGAAAGTTTAGATTATGTGAATACATTAAATTTAGGGCCAAAGTAGTAGTTACAATCCAAATATGGATCAAGTTCGAATGAGATTGTTTTGGGGTTCGGGTTGAAAATGTTCCAAACCGAAACAAATTTGAGTTTCACTTGTAAAATGTGCATGCTCAATTGTTCACATAGGTTTGTCAACCTGACTTACAGTTTTCAAAGAAACGCTTAACATGATCTGAGGTCGGGTCCATTTTATGTGTCCCGAACCTATAAATTTTTAAGTTGAGTTTCAGATGTCCAAATCAAAAGTGCGGCCTCTAAATCATAGCATGTTATCTATTTATCTTGTAATATTACATATAAATCACCGCATTATGTGAGACGTTTTATTTTAGTGCATGAATTTTGACTTGATGTGTAGTTGTGCATGAAATTTTAAATTTGATCAACTTAGTTAACAAATGTAATCTTTTCTCAAACCCCAACTGCATTTCTTTCATGTCGGGTTTGAATTTGGTCTTTTCCCTAACCCGAAACCCGACCCTACCTCTTCATTGATTATAGAAGAAGACTCGAAATCGCGGACATTTGAAATAATGACCCCCAAATTTGTAGGTTTGGGTCTAAAATGGACCTTGGCCAATTTTCGGGTAGGGTTCGAGTTAGATGTTCTCGAGAAATTGCGGGTCGGACCAAGTAATCTCATACCTTCTAGGGTGAAATTTGAGTTAGAGCTTTTCAACCCGGTTCCAAAAAACCGACCAAAACCTAAATTGTCACCTCTAAATGGATGAATAAATGATCAAAAACAAAAGCTAGGTGAACTAGAAAGAGTCAAATCTCTCTATCATTTCAATTAATAAAATCCAGCATAAGGTACAACAAAAATAAGGCACCATTTCAGCTTGGACAAAACAGCACCTACAAAGCACCCTCTTGAAGAACAAAACTCAACAACAAAATCACCAGAAAAGCTGGCTAAAATAACCAAGAACATTACACAAAAGTCTACGACAAATGTTGCGCAAAATCCCGCGAAACCTAAAGAGAGTCAAAGATGATTGATTCTACGAAAGATGTTAACAAAAAGAATGAATGGCATGCAATGAAATTCTCCGCCCAGACCTATAAAAGAATTGGAGAACTAAATTGCATCCCAAACATTGGATTGGAGGAGAAAAAATAGAAACCGCTACTACTATTGGACCTCTACGCCACAACAAAACTGCATTGGTTCGTCGGTTTCTCAAAGAACTAAGCCTACCTTCTCGTGAGAAACAACCGAAGAAGGGTGGGCAATTAAGGGCTCATAGTGATCAGCTCCGGCTCCACACCAACCTGTATGTAAATAGATATTTTGATCACTAACTCGATAGCTAATACGAGTACAATGGATAACTACGAAAACTAACTAGTAGTATTGGCCACAAGTACATAACCAGAATAAACAAAATTTCAACACTTAACAAATGAAAGATACTTTAAGTTAATTATGTGTTTGTGGACAATACTACAAGTTCACTACTTGTAATGATAAGAAAGCTCTGTTACCTGTTCCTTTCATGAAAAGAAAGAAGGGAGGTTCACAAATTTGACTCCTCGGGCGATGAGGAAGGAAGAAAACACAATTTTCTTCGTCAACCATTGCATCTGATCCATGAGCTTGCACCTGCAAATTTTGGTTTCACCACAAAGAATTTTAAGCAATTTATGTACTTCATGTCTTTCTGTAATGCACACAAATTAAGAAACAAAAACAATTTTCTCATGTAACAAATGAGTTATGAGCAGACCACTGGAAATGAAAATACATGTACCAATCAACAATGGAAATGGAAAATCAATAAATGACGTTTGAGAATTTGTTCTTTTACCAATCAAAAGGACACGTAACCACGTGCACAACAGTGGAATAAAAATAGCAACCTTTTTACCGAACATTAACTTCAGGTAGACCAAAATAGAAACAAGAGAGTACAATACTAAATACGCTAGCTAATGTAACTTGCGCATAACTGCATAAGTGCACGAAATGAATATATGTGCACACCCAACTCGAGGCACAGAATCATCAGATCCTATTTCAACCCATAATTACATAGTTAATATGAATTTGCAACCTAAACACTTTTCTTATAGAAGGTTTTCAATTCAAAGAATATCTGAACTAAACCCATATATGACATTAAAATACACAATTCAACGAGCCCATAAGAAGCATTGTACGAAGATGCTGTAGTATACTAAACAAGACTGAAAAACCCTACATTACAAACAAAACCTCAAGGTCTCGAACGCATTTTAAAAGGAAAGTAAAACAAGCTATGAGACGGTTGTTCCTACTCACCACATAGATCTCACGCTTGAACTCTGTCGCAAGACACTCTATAGCTATATCATCTCCAAAGGCCGCAGCATGGCCTTCCCTATTCTCATCAACTGATAATAAACCCTCCTCGGTATACTGTAAAGTGATGATATCGTATTCATCATCGGGTGAACCAGAGATCGACATGTATTTGGCCCAACTCGAGCCATCATTCACCGGAATACATCTCTCCTTATAAATAGACTCAGCCGCATTTTCTCTTCAGACAGAAACAAAACAAACAAGAGTTAAACCTCAAAACTACATAATACAAAATTCAAAACATTAGCAATGAATCTCGCGCCAAGGCTTAACCTCATCGGTTAGTAAAAATATTTACATTTTCTTCAATTTTCTCCATTTTTAACCTACATTGTGTCTGCAATGAAATGGCATTGACAAATTTTCATTCTTTTTTGAATCCCCAAACTATGAAATAATTAATTTTCAAAAATATTATTAATATCTAATAGTTCTCTAATTTTCTAGCTCATATCACAGTAAACAAACAGCAAGAAAAATTCAAAGAATTTTATCATTCAGCTCAGACCAGAAACCCTAGTGGTTGTTTACAAGACCCAGAAATTAGATTTTAAAAAGACCAAGTTTTTAACATTGTTTAGCAGTAAAATCAATGAATTACGAGAACCCATATGAAATAAACAAGAAATAGATCCATAAATGGCCGACAAATCGATACCTCTGCATTCCGATTTGAACGAGTTCGTCGACGGCCGAGTCGAGAGTGACTCGGTCCTCTTTCTTGGCCAAAAGCTTGACCTCCTGAACCACATGAATCCCCCAACCACTCCTCAGATCCGGCGAGTACATGTGCCGGATCGCGCCGTCGATGACCTCCTTCTCCTCGCCGCTCGCAGATCCAAAATCCTCCAAGAACCGCTTCACCGTCCGCCTCCTCAGCTCCCGCGCGTCAGCGTCACGCGCCGCCATAGCCTTCTGCGACGCCGTGAACAGGCAGTTCCCGTCGGAGGAGACCTCGCCGCCGTAAGAGAGCCGGAACAGCACCGATCCGCCGTCGTCCTCCGGGTGCTTCCAGAGAACCCCCTTGGCGTGGAGTCTCTGCAGGTGGCGCCTCTGCTGGTCCTCCAGACCGATCACGCTGTCCCATTCGGTCGTGATTTGGTCAACGACGAGATCGACGGCTCCGATGGAATCAATAGACGTCGGCGCCGGATCTCTCCAAGCCACGTTCGGTGACGATGTTTGAAATGTCTCTGCAACGGTCGACGAATCACACAATAATTTTCCCATTTTCGACTAAATTTTCTCGAGAAACAAACTCTCAGTTTCTTCAATGGAGGCGTCGATGTAACACACAGAGAAGAGAAGAGAGAGAGCGAGAGAGAGCTGAGTAGGGTTAACGGATAGATTTAAGACGCGGGAGAGGGAAAGACACGTGGCGGAATCTAGAGCCTCTGACTTTTCAGACAGTGGGGTTGAAAAATGCTAACGTACGCCGTTAGTGCACGTCCAGCTCATCTCCACTAATATTTTGACAAGTCAGCAGGGAGGAATTGACGTGGGTCCCTTTTTTGTTGAAGTAGCCAATGAGGATCGTTTGTGAGCTGGCGTGTGGACCCTACGTTGGGGTTGGTGGTGAGATGGCGTGCGGGTCCACGTGGGTAAATAAGATCCGGCGCGCAGGAAATTACAACAACAGTACTGATTTGTTTGTGTTTTTTGAGGTAACGGTCGGAAAATGACGTGGCGTTACTTGATTTAATATTTGGGGATAGCAACGGTCATTTGACTAAAATGAACGTTAATGATAGGTGTAATAACTTATGTTTCTTGTTTGGTCGTGGAATAAAAATGGTTTATACCTTGATTTTTTTTTTTAAATCACAATGAAACAAATACAGTACATATATTACTTGAAATTTTAAAATTACTAACTTGATCTTTGGATTATACGAAAATTAAATACCTTAAAAGTAAAATAGTTGTATGATTATTCTTAATGTTGGATACCCGAATGAATTCATAGTGTGATTAATTTTTAATATGACACGGGTTTATGATAGTAACTGAATTCACAACGGTATACTTTATTACTAAAGTTGTGATCATTTCTTTTATGTAACTAAAGTTGTGCTCATTAAATGTATATAAAATAGTGTGAGTGTGTTTGACAAAATAAAATAAATCTTAACGACATATTTTTTTTAGTGTCATCTAACATTTTAGCATGAGTTGCAACCTTGTTCAATATTTTTGTCGGTGATGTGTACTAAAAATAAGATTTCTAAAGTATGGGCCGGACCACGAAGATGGGTTCGATTTGGTCATCCAAGTGTCATTAGACTCTAAACAACTCTCGTGACCAGCACATGACCCGTTACATAATAATTGAAAAGTAATAATTATTTAATACTAGTATTCATCCCGTGCGTTGCACGGGTGAATTATAAATAATAGCAAAAGAATCATTATT
>JAYMSZ010002184.1:0-12490 GCA_036897665.1 Pelargonium citronellum
TATATATATATTAAAAGATGAGAGTAGAATTAGTTGATTTTTTTTTTCTCTTTAAAAGAATGTCTTCTTCTTCTTGTTTTTTTTTTTCCGGTAAACTTAAATGGATTTAGCCAGTAAACTAATTTGTAGATTGTTGAGTGATATATAGACAAGATAAAGCAACAAAACAAGCCGTTGAAAGGCCAGAAAATATGTAGCGACAATGCCCCAACCCAACATTCCATCCAAATGAAAAGGAACCCCAAATTTCAGTCCAACTGACAGCTTGCTTCATACCTCCATTAATTGGTTCAAAGCTTTTGGGGATTCTCTTTGTGACCACAAATCTCAAATCACTTGTTAGGTTTAATGTCATGTCAAATCATTTAGCATTATCTCACTTAACATTTTATGTATGTATTAAATCTTCATCAATCAATTTAGTGGAAGTACATGCACTGCACTGCACTGCTCTTGCTAAGCTGAAACCTTCCGGCATGTGTTGTGACTTGTAAGATCATGAATTTATTTCAGTACACATGTTTCATGTGAAAGAAAAGAACAATAGGATGTGTACATATTTTATGTACTAGAAACTGATTGTTGAATATACGCAATATCTCTGTACAGTTATGTTGTTTTGAAATCCATTAATGGTAACTCCATTCTATCATAAAATTAGAGGTGATATGTATAGTATAGGTGTGACATGTTATTTCCATATGGTATTTTATAAAGTTTATTAAAATAGAGGTTAATTAGCAATGATATTTTTTTACGTGAATTGACGAATTTAAGGTCAAAGGTAAAAAGAAGAAATTAAGGGCGGTTCAAAAGGCGAAGTAACGGAAGGTAAGTTGGATTATGGAAGAATGATTCACTTGTTGAGTGTTGAGAGTAAGCGGTAAATACTAAATACACAAATCTCCTTAATTTGTAGCATGTGCCTGTGGAACCGCTAACCAGTAACCACCCACTTCTTCTTCGCTTACCATGTCTCCAATCTTCCTTTCCTCTCTTACCATTTTACCCTTATCTTCAACTTAATTATATGCTCAAATATAATTCTTTTTTTTTACAGGAATTAATTAGTCCATATTAAGTATTTTTCCTATATTTCCCTTAAACAAATGTATTTTTCCTTTATTTGTTACTGTATAATATACTCTATCAATAATATATCCTTAAACCTTTATATATATAAAAAAATCTCTAACGTTACTTTGCCTTTTCATTTGATATAATCCTAATAAATATGGAGATTTTCCAGACGAGGAAACTGATAATCTGTTGACATCGCAAAGTACCCGTGGGGCCCAGTAGCGCCACGTAAGACATGGGGGTATGGATATGGTGGGTCCCACAAGAAACTGACATAGCGGTTACGATACAGTAGAAGTAGTAGTTATCGGGCGGGAGGAAAGCACCTGGAAGCGGATAGCGAGTACCAGAATTATGATCCGACACGTGTCACACATGTAGGCCGTCAGATGCGTATAATCCGCATTCCGTGCAACATCAGAACCGTTGGTTCCGTACAGCTAGCTGGGCCCCCAGAAAAGTAAAGAAAACGATCCAACGGTTCTGTACTGTCCATTCACTCCACTGCCACTTCATCAGTACACATTCAACATGGATATCTACGAAAAAAACATTTCATTACCTAAAAATGTAAATTTAAAATTGAAAGGGCATTTTCGTCATTTAACAAGTAGAGGGTGTTTATTTCGAAAAATCCAGTCAATTATTCCCGCAAATTTCTGTAACAGACAGAACCCACGTGTAAATATTTCATTTCTTTTAAAAAAGAAGTAGTTTGTTTAGGAAAAAAAGAAAAGAAAACAGTTTTATAATTTTAAAATCGTTTTTTATTTTCTTCTTTAAATTGAAAAAAACGACTAGATTTGAGATAGGAGAGACAAAGAGAAGGAGAGTGGTGAGTTTAATCATTTGAAAAAATAAAATAAAATTAGCAGAGAGTGAGTGATGTGTACATATTTATTGGTATATGGAGGATTTGAACTAAAGACAAGCTATCCTTCCTGTCATTTTGTTTATTTATTTATTTACTGTGAAATAGATTGATTGGAGGAAGAAGAAGAAGAAAATGAGGAAATCCCAAAGGATGATGGATTGGGTGATGAGACATATTGATAACAAAGTTTGTTTGCATATGTGATAGAGCCAGGGTTTCCTGTGGGTATGTGTCTGTCAGATCTTTTCCTCTAAATTTGCTCACTTTCTCTTTAGTGCTCACTTTTGCTTCATTTTCTCATTTCTCACTCTGCTCCTAACTTGTTGTTTTGAATACTGGGTTTCAACTGGTAGCTTTCTGGGCTTTGTTTCATGATTGGTTCTGTTGTGTAACACCTGGGATGTCATCTTTTGATTCTTTTCCCATTTTGACCTATTTGTAAGATTAGTGATGTTTGTGGTAAAAGTGAATGTCCTACAATATTTAGGAGAAGACAAGGTTATGGTTTTTTCTAGGCTGGATATCAAATGTTTAAGGAAATGTCTCATTGGCATTTCAATTCTTTTTGTAGCTAGATCTGCTATTAACCCTATGTTCTTGATTTTAGAATGATTTTTTAAGGTTTGAATCTTTCTGTCATGCCCTCATATTTTTTATATATGTTCCCAGGATTTATGTGTTAATTTGTGTTACATTTGCAGGGTTTGGATTTGGGATGGATTTTTCAGAGTCCACTAAAATTGTGTACAACAGAATCCAGAAGATAGAGCCTGAAAATGTCTGTAAGATTGTTGGGTATCTGCTGGTACACGGTGATGGTGACCGGGACATGATCCGCCTGGCTTTCAGCCCTGATAATGTTATCCATTGTTTGGTCAACAAAACCAAAGCCGATATTGAGTCATCCAAACAGGCAGTTTCTCAGTTGAACACACCAGACCTCCCTTTGCAATTCACTCCTTACTCTCCTACTGCAATATCGAACCCCTTATTGTCTCCAACAAATGCCTATTGGGATCAACAAGTGCCTGCTGATCACCAATCAGTTCACACTCTCAATTTTGCTCCTTCAGGGTTCTTGGATTCTGTTGCTGATCAAGATCATTGTCTCCGCAATCAAATGCAGTTTTTGAAGCTGGATGATCAATTAGAATCTGTTAGTTCTGATATCTCGGGCAATTTCTTCTATCAAGAACCTGCATTGGGCGTGAGAACCAGTCGAAGGTCTCCAAGCTTGCCTGAATTTCCAGTTAAAGTATGCCATTACTTCAATAAGGGATTTTGTAAGCATGGGAATAACTGTAGGTACTTTCATGGCCATCCAATGTCGGAAAGCTTTTCTCAGATTTTCAGCCAAAGTTCAAATGAACTTTTAAGTGATGATCATGTGTTGTCACCGGGGTCTCTTGAGAAGCTCGAACTAGAGCTTACTGAGCTTTTGAAATCAAGGCGAGGGTTTCCAGTTTCAATTGCCTCACTGCCCATGATGTACTATGAAAAGTATGGGAGGACCCTCCAAGCGGAGGGTTATCTTACTGAGAGCCAGAGACATGGTAAGGCTGGCTATAGTTTGACAAAGCTTCTAGCTCGATTGAAGAACAGCATTCGTCTCATTGACAGGTACCATATGTAAGTTTTATACTTCCACAAACATGCATTTGCTACGCTTAGTTTGTCTAACCTTTCTAATGGTTTGTATTGAGTTTCAGGCCTCATGGGCAGCACTCGGTGATTCTAGCAGAAGATGTTCCTAAATACCTGGAGTACATTGGTGAAAGATCAAGTGATTATGGTGGAATGGTTGCTGGTTCTCGGCAGATTTATCTTACTTTTCCAGCAGAGAGTACTTTTACGGAACAAGATGTTTCCAACTACTTCAAGTAAGAAATTTTGGGATTCTGGATTTTATTTTTTTCAATTGGCTTATATAGTTCCTGTTTTGATTTGGTTCTCTATTGTAGCAAATATGGGCCTGTTCAAGATGTTAGGATCCCATGCCAACAGAAGAGGATGTTTGGTTTTGTCACTTTTGTTTATGCAGAAACTGTGAAACAAATATTGGCCAAAGGAAATCCTCACTTTGTTTGTGGTGCTCGGGTTCTGGTAAAACCTTACCGGGAGAAGTCAAGGCTTGTTGATAGGTAAATATTTGGTTTAGTTTAAGGGTGAAGTAAATATCTATCTCATCTGAAATCTTGGTTACATTCTGATATAATTTTATCTTTTCACTCCAATATGTTTGAGTATCATTGTACCTTTAAACTCTCAACTAAATAATGAGTACTTGACTATCCCGGGACACAAAATTGAGAGGATCCTGGGGGTCTGAACACCGTGTTGTTTAACCTTCTAACATGTATACCAATGCTTGCTTTCCTATAAGCATGTATAGCTGAATTATTGCTTTTATTTTGCAATTTTTAGTTCATATCACAGTATTTCCTTAGATAATGATAGGCACAAGGTAGAGCCAATGTTCCGAAAATTTAGGATTAACGAAGTTGGCTTACCACCACAGACAAGAGTTACTCAGAATATGTAGTCGGGATATAGATTGAAGGTGAACACTGTAACATTATTTTCTAAAAGCAGAAACAGTTATAGTACAAGGAATATGAATTGGATTTTCTTTATGCTATGCAACTCTTTTTGATACTTTTTATTTAGTTTATTACGTTTTCACACTCATCAACATCAACACTGAACTATTCTCTGAACTTTCACTATTAAGAAGCTTAAAACCTTTTAATATTCCAGGTGGCTTGTGTGCTTTTGTCGACAAAACCAAGTGCATCTTTTCTAAAATAATTTGCTTTGTAAAAGACTAGAACCATTAACTATACATATTTATTTCAACTTCACACTTTCTTGAAACTGGTATATATGATAGCCTTGCATAGCTTGGAGAAGGTACAGTTTGCAGAGTATATCACACAATGGTACCCACTTTTGGAGACCTTATGGAGCATTTTATGGGCACAAAAGTTTTTATATCTTAGAATTTACCTTTTCCTAAGTGATTCCTTAATTATATATACATACCTTCATATCTTGTTGTCTTAGTGCTCACAATATTTACCTTTATATATTTCTGTTGTGCAGGAAATATGCAGAGAAATTACAGCATTCTGGATTCTACACTCATATTATTGATGGAGATTCCGACACTCACTCTAGTGAGTAAATATTTGCATAGTAAACTGATATGTTTCATATATCTTTCTTATGACTAATATGCATGTGTTCATCAAATATTTTGTTTAGTGCCAAGGGTTTGTGATAATTCAAGATTACTCAAGAAGCAGCTCATGGAGGATCACGAGCAAGCACTAGAAATCGAGAGAAGGCGCATTTCAGAAATGCAGCTAGCAGCATCTAAATCATTGACCCATCACCACCCCCATTATGGATATTCAAGAGAAGAGTTGAAGCTTTCTGAAGGTGAAAACTCAGAATATGCATTACTAGTGTTGTTTGTGTTTTAACTCAACAGTTAATTATTTTCCCATTAACTTAAAATTGTGTTAATTTCGTACATGAATGTAGCCCGGGCAGAGACAGCAGATTTCTCATCTGATGAACCTATCAATTATTCGCTGGATGCAACGGACAATGGTTCCTCCAATGAGGCCAAACTGAGGCGTATAAACATCCGTCGCAATGACCATGACAGGTATGTGTGAACATTTTGACACTACACGATGAATTGATTAGTTTTTGGAGAGTGATTGTGTTATCAGTTGTTTTGTTGATGTATGCCATGCAGCAGCCAAGGACTAAATCTTCCAGAAAGCCCATTTGCTTTTCCAATAGGGAGTGGTATACCAGCAGTTATATAGATCAGATCAGACACAGGAATTATAGAGAAGTGAATTCTAAGAAGACTTGAGAGGATTCGATACGAGAAAGAGCCTTCACTTTTTTCTCGTGAAGAACAGAAACAACAGTAGTTAACTTAATCTCCATGTTACTTGGGTGGGGAGTAGATTTGCAAAGAAGAATGATAAGAAGAAGCTAATTATATGATACAGGTGACAGGTCTCTAGCTTTTTGTTTTTGTTTGATACAGGAGGTAGGCAAGAGAGCTTGTCAGTTGGTAGAAAAAGAATGTAATGTATATTCAAAGAAAAAATATGCAGTGTTGAGAGGAAGAAGTAAGGTGTAGAGGTCTCTGCAACACTGAAAGTCTGAAACTAATGCTAATAAATTTGATTTTATACAAACCTTGTGTTTCATTTTAGTCATTGTTATGGGTGAATCTATATTGCAATTGACTCCAACAACCATTTCTCATCCAACAAACTTGAAATTTTCATGCAAATAAAGGGCCAACTTTCATATAATCAATAAGAGTACAATGCAGAAGGCAGCTTACCCATAAAGGTTAGCTGCTAGGAAAAGGAAACTACATGTTCTATCTCAGCTTGTTACTCATCTTTCACTTCCATGCACAAGAAGCAACCAAATCTCTGTTCATCCACCCAAGATAGAGAGCTCCATCTCTCTCTTGAAGCCTATACTTCTCACTATAGTTCTCTAGCAGTGTTTTAATGGTTGCATTCACTAAGGAGCTTAGAGGGTATGGACTGAAACCTGCCATTAGGAACCGCGACCTCCACTTTCCAAGAAGTTCATGTCTTTCCACCCTATCAGCTCCCTCACATGCTATGATGTTGACAACATCCCGTGCCAGGCAGTGCTGCTCGACATTGATCCTCTCCCTATGTTCCCTTGACAGAGTCACGTCAATCGACTCAAACATAGCTCTATAATAGTTAAATGTCTCCAAGAACCTTGGACAGAATGCTGCAGTGTTTGTGTTAGATTCTTGTTCAACTAGAGTCACCACTTTTGGAGACAGGCTCTTCACCAACCTCAACAGTCGATCCCGGTGATTCTCAGTGCTTACACTCTCATCCGGCATGTGGTGCAGCATGAATGCAAAATTCACAGCCAAAGCCTCCCCAGGTCGGACGCCAAGATTTTCTAGCTGGACATCGCAACCAGACATGGCTGCAGCATGGAACTCGAATGGTACTTTAAAAGACTTGGCAAGCTTTGATAACCTCTTGCCAACAATATTTTGTCCTCCTCCACGGGCATAAGCTGACGTGGAATCATCGATACCAGTAATGCGAATGTGGGGTGGCCCACCAGGCCTAGCTGCAAAAGCCTGGATGAGACTGATCCATTGACTTCCCTGAGCAATTTGGAAATCAATTATGTGCACTCTAGCTTCATCCTTCATTGCTTCTGCAATGGCACCATTTGCAGACATGTATCCAAATTTGAAGTATGGGCAAACCTCATAAAGAATGTGCATGTACGAGAGGAGATCAGCACTGGCTGGTTCTTTACATCTCAGAGCTTTGTAGATGGAACTCCCCGATGAGGCCAGCCGTGCAACAAGCCCTTCTAACATGTATGCTCCTAACCTCTGGATTGGTTCGCCAGAAACCGACACCATTTGCCGTAATTCACCCATCAACCATTGTGCCATTAACAGTTCATTATTGGAAACTGCTTTTGCACAGGCTATAAGTACCTCTTTCAAGTCCCCTCTAGAGAAGGCCTCCATGGTTTTTCTCAAGTTGTCCATCTCAGACAGGGCTAAATTATTAGTCCCAACCTGGAAGGTACTCTCGTAGCAGTCCAGTATATCGGATTCAGGTCCCAACATTACAGTTTCCAGTTCTCTCAGCTTGTGCTTCAAGTCATGAACATCATCAGTTATGCAGGACCCGCTAATAGAAGAGCCATAAGTATTATCCGGAGAATGATGAAAATCAGGAGGGTGCGATTGAGCGTCTTGCTGTGACATAGGGCTTCCATTAGGTGAGAAGCTGACAGTTGATGGAGAATTATAAACAGTGTGTCTGCAATTTGTTGAGGATGACTCCAGAGTACAGTACAGTTGATGAGAATACTGACCAGAGACCTGTGTTCCTTGTCTGTTGCTGTCATTGGAGCATAGCTGTTGGTTGAAAGTTTGAAACTGAGGCAAGCAATAGGCCTCAGTTTCTGGCCTTTGCTGATGGTACAATCCGTTGGACATGTCTCTAGTTCTTTGCTGCTGAGTTGCTTGCATAAGATTGGGACTAGTAGCTGAGAAATCTTTACTTCCAGGAATTTTCTCGGACCAAACTGAATTTTTTTTAGTTTGGTGCCAAATGGGATGTCCAGGATTTTTTTGCTAAAATGGATCTATATGGAAAACTCAAGCCAGGGACACTCTGAAATTTGCTACATCACCATCTTTTTACACAAGGTATTGCCTACAGCAGAGACATAATCTGCATGGAAAAGTGACAGATCAATGCAAATTAAGAAAATTAATTGAAGATCACATTTTACTCTTATCAGACAACATTTTAACTTAAGCATTGAACAGTATTTACAGATTCATTACCAAACTATCTATACTGCATTGACTGGAGTTGGCAAGAGCAATCCTGTTCATCTTCTTCCTCATTTCTTTAATTATCTGTAAGGAAAATGGTTTCTTCACTTCTTGAGCCCATATGAATAAATGAAATAATTCAATTTTGGAGTAGCAAGTACATTTAGAGAGTTGCTAAAATCTTTGTAAATATGCAAAGCCAAACAATAAACACTGAGTAAAATATATATTGCTGTACAATACGAATAAGGAGCTCAATCATATAAACAATAAAGGGACAGGGAAAATAACCAGACATAGAAAGATAGCAAATAATCCACCCACCCAGATTGCACTGGTCTTTCTTTATGGAACTCTTAAGTCATCAAAGATTTAATAATACAAAACTCTTCTAGGTTTCACCATGAATCTTATCTCATTCTCACGCCCTAGGTATTTTTTTGAACAGACGGTCCGATTTCACTTAACAACATGTTCTTCCTTGCAGGACCTAGGTCCGGGACCTTAGAGCTGTAGAACATCAACATATTTATCCTAACATGTGGACAAGAAGACAAGCCCAGTGGATAGTGTCAAGTTTGACCCAGGTAAAAAAGGCACTTCTCATTGTAAATGAATTATCTCCCTGCTTTTTAACCTTCTTAAGCAATTTCAGGAAAAAACTTAAGGAGAGCTAAACAGAAACAAATACACTATTGTGCTACTAACATTGAAATCACACACACAAAATAAATAATATATATGTTCTTGAGCATTCTCTAAATTTGCTTCCACCTTTCATTATAGCAGACATCCACCTCCTTTTGGTGGTTACAGAAGAGATGGAGCACCAAATCAAACAATCTGGAACTACCTTCTTTTCTCTCAAATACCAGCAATGTACCAAACAAGATGTGAAATGATACTAGGAATAGAATTCTCCAAACTAGTTGCTACCTAGTCAATTTCAAAAACTGAAACAGATACTATGAAAACAACAAAAAACTCCAATTTTATCCTATTTCAATTAACAATGTACAATGTGAAGGACATATTAGTCTTTCTTTTTGTAATCCTAGTGACATATGGTGTATCTACCCTATTATATATGATACTATACAAAAGGAAAATTTATACTACTGAGCAGATCATGTTCATATATATATTTGTCATGCTTTTATTATATAAACTGCATTTCACTACCGCAGCAGCTATGATATGGTACTGTGTTCTAAATTAAAAATCCGAACTTTTTCTGAAATAAAAAAGAAACATATTTAAAAGAAAACTCACTGTGTTCTAAATTAAAAATCCGAACTTTTTCTCGAACCAATGATCATCTCCAGCTCTCCAGTAAACAGGTAATCCCAATTTTATCCAATGAATTCAGACCTGAAATGAACACCAAATCTCAGCTAAACACAACAACAAAAGTTAAGGATATCGCAAATCAAACCCATTTCAGGACAAAACTCAACACTTGAGTTTCACATCAAATGGAGACAGAAAAGATGGAACAGGAGAACAAAAAAAGAGCATAAAATTTGAAACTTTTAGTGACCCACCGCCAACCCATTTTCAGCACTATCACATCATCCATGAAAACCAGTAGTAGAGCTCAAAAATGTTGCCATTGAATAAATCGAATTTTACAGAAGAAGAAGAAGAGAGAAATTTAATGGAACAAAGAATAACAGTAAATGCGTTTGCATCAGAATAAATTCTGGAGACATACCAACAATCTCACATCAGGATTTTAATGGAATCATAAGGTTCTTTGTTTCACATCAGACCAAGAGAGAGAGAGAGGCAATGTTGTTTGTGTAAGAGATCATCCTCTGTAATATAAAAATGCTGAGTTAGCAAAAGCCCTGAATATTATGGAAAATTACATCATTGCCATTCAGATAATCAGATGTCCGTCCTATTGATATGAAATTATCAAAATACCCTTTAATGAAAGTCATGCGACACTAATTATTGCATAACATTAATACCAATGATTGTCCATTTATAATTATACTTATTAAGTCGATGAGAGGATTTAGAGGATAGAGTTGTCCTTTACTTAAACTAATGACAGCTAAAAATCGAACCAAGAGATTAGCAACTAATGACATCTTTGAAACAAGGGTAGTGTCGTAATCTAGTTGACAATAGAGGGTTATTTTGGTAAATGACGTAGGGTAGATGGACCCCTATGACTGATTTTGATTTTGCAATTGGGGGCAAAAACGACGTGGGAAGTAGTGTCTTACACTACAGCTAACCCTTTAGATTAAGTTTCATAATTAATAAGCATTCATATTATAAAAATTATTATTACCATATTATTCTATGCCCGCAGTGTGCCATTATAAACATAATACTATTTATATTTTTGACATTTTTGGGGCTTTTCTCCAACTTGTTTGATCAGTTGAGTCATGGTCCATCAATATTGGAAAAAAGGCACTTCCTTTGAATTTTCTCAAATTTAAAGAGTATTGGTTGGGTTCTTACAAGATTTTTTTTTGTCGGGTTACAATGGATACAAATAATATAGTGAATCAGTATATAAAATACGTCTATAGTATGTGCTTTATATTGAGACATGATATGTAATATAATACACACGCAATCCAATATTTCTATATCAAAATGATAGAATTGCATACTTGCTTAGAAGTTAGTGAGTAGTGTTTAACCATAAAAATAACATAATTTGGGAGTTTGGTTTGTTGAAAATTTATTTTAGGTTCATAAATTTGAGTTAACTTCAAGTTAAATATATCATACTTTGATAATGAGTCAAATTAATTAGTTTATTTAAATAAAGTATATACTATATTAAATATGATTTTAAATCTATTTTTGTGATACATATGTATAAGAAATATTTATTTATTTTACATTATATATATATATATATATTGTTGTCTCTTCATTGAAGATTTAAGTAAAATAAATTTGTCATAACTTCTGCTTTATAGATTAAATGTTTAATTCAAGACTTGTATAGATATCAACATAGGCGTTAGAGGGTGTTTGGATTAACTTCTAAAAAATAGCTCATAATCAAGAAGAGATCATGAGCAGTTTTAATTTGTACTTCAACTCTTTTTAAAAAGATTCAGTTTAACTGTTTTGATAAAAATATTGATAAGAAATAGTAATAATTAATTTATCATTTTATGAATTATAGTTAAAAAAAGACAAATAATTATAATAATTTTAAAGTTAACCAATAAATTGAATTATAGAATAAACATATGAATAATTAAAAAAAATATATAAGGATATAAAAGTCTTTTACATAGTCAAAATAACTCTTTTTTAATTGTCCATGAGCTGAATAATAAAATAAGAGCTATATTGTGCTCATAAGCTTGTTTGACCAGCTCATGAGCTAATCCAAACATTCTCTTAATCAATTTATAGTTTATTTTAGCTTGTACAAATTATTATTTTTGTCTCTATCTCTTTAAAGGAAATGTAAGTTTAGTATAATAAAAAATTATTAATTTCCCTCCAATATTGTTCTTATTTATTATTTGAAAAATTAAGATGTATGCGAGTTATTAGATAAGAAATAAAATATTAATAAGATTATAACATATCATTAAAAAAAAAATTAAGTTCATCATTATATATCTTTTTGGAAACATGCCCAAGCTGATAATGTAAGCAATAAAATGAGTGTGATTCCCTTGAGCATGTTTTAATGGAATAAAATGAAGTGTTGCAAGATAATTATATTTGAATAAAAAGGAAAAGGGGGTGTTGTTGTCTGTTGTTTGTCCCCTTTAAAGTGAGAGCTATCTCTAACCTTCATCATCTCCAATACTATTGCTATCAAGTTCAAAAACATGAAACATCATTTGCTGATTCATCATCTTCTGTTTGACACATGTACATGGCTTTTGGTTTCTACTTCAGTTGTGAGTTGTGACCACCTACCACCAATTTTACAACTATTTGTTCTCAAATTTCAATTCGAACAATTTTCTCTTTCAAAACTTTACTTTATAAGTTTAAACCAGTGTTTAATTATACTTCTAATATATTCAACATATAAATTCTAGAAGCTCAAACTATTTTCATATTTTTATATGTCAGTATAATTTTTATGAGCACGTGTTTTAACGAAGTTAAGAGATACTAATTAATTTGTTATA
>JAYMSZ010002185.1:0-12490 GCA_036897665.1 Pelargonium citronellum
TGGAGTTTTCACTGAAGAAAACACTGTTTTCCTCCGTTAAGTCGGTTTTTCTCAAGATTTGCCAAACATCAGTGACCTATGTGGCAATAAAACAACTTAACGAAAATCCTACGTGGCTCCTACGTGGCACTCCGTTAAGGAGGTAGTAGTGTTAACAAACAAGCACTTATTAGTTTAATTACTACTACTACTACTTAGTATAGTACAAGATTGTTTTGTCTACTCCAACCATGCTGACACCTATTCCATGTTAAGCCAAGTTGCTCACTTTTGTGGAAAAAATGAATGTATGGCATATTTGGTAAGGCAATTCAATATTTAAAAACAGTAACTTTTAAGAGTTTAGCATTAGGGTTTGTTTGGTTACAAAAGTTAAAAGTAATGTAAATTGTAAAGTAACTTTTAAAAGTGATGCATGCTTGTTATCAAAATTCGAAAAGTTTTAAAATTTTAATAAAAGAGTTTTTGATGCATGCAACAAAGCAAACAAAAAATTTAACCTCATTTTAATAAAAGAGTTTTAGAGAATTCCAAAACCTTCTACTTAGATTTTTGTGTCCCTTCCAATATCTTCCTCGTACAATATCATAACAATAGATAGTATAACAAAATCATATGACCAATCTTAATTATCTGTTGATTGGATGAGAGCAATTAATTAATGATAGATTTTGAGTAATGGTGTGGTCAAAATCTAACTTAACATTAACACCATGTTCGTCCCAGCCATCTATGTAGATTTTTGGGTGGCTTTAAATCTCATTCTCGTACAACATCATAAAGACTAGTACATATGATCTATGTTAATTATTAGGTGGAGATTTGATGAGAGCAATTACAGGGATATTCAACTTTAGAAGAGTCTCTTTTAGAATTTTAAAATGTTCCATTTTGATCAAATATTCAAATTGATATCCTGTTTAATTTTCGTGTAATTTTATTTTTCAACTATGTTATTTTGTTTTTAATTAATTAAATTTAAATTTTGTTGTCAAATTAAGCTACGTGATATTTTTCTTATGTGACAACCACGTAATTAAGTTACCCAAATTTATAAATTGGACAATTTTGTAACAATTTTTTTAGTCGAGTGATCAAATTGACGTGACAATTTTATCCCTCAATTGTATAATTTTGTTCCAAATTTGTCTCTTCAACAAATTTATATAACTTATGTTCACGTTCACTACAAGAAAAATTGTGATCATCTACAGAATTTTCTGTAGCTGATTGACCAAAATCCGTAGTTAATTCAATTAGCTACGAAACAACTACAGGGTCCAGTCCGTTGCTGTTAGGGTCGCAACTGATGTTTTGCGACGGGGTTCGTAGCTGGTCTGCTACGGCTACGAACCGGCCCGTAGCTGATGTCCATAGTTGATTAATTAATAATTTAATTAAAAATTTGGTTACACTGGTACAAAATAAATTAAATCAAAACAAAATAACATAGTTTGAAACCAAATTAAATACTAAATCAACAAAATGAATAGTTGAATAAGTAAAATAAACATTGTCCTTTAAAATTTTGAATCACATATATCGTATATGTGCGTGTATGTATATTAAATTATGTTACTCCTGTATTCCAACTTCATAGCATTGACCGAAAGTTCGTAACAAGTTTTAATGCTTATTATATTTTTTTATCATAATTAAATATAGGATCCTAACTTCAAGTTAAAGTCACAAGCCATGTGATCACAAGGTCAGGTTGATCACTCACAGGTCACAAGTGGACAAGTTTCAAACAATGGTATTGGTAGCTTCATGATTCGAAGCTTGTGATCTTTTCGTATCAATCCAATAACACAATCAAGTTAATTTTCACCATTTTAGAAAAGGACTGATTTCTCTCATTTCTTCAATTTAGGTCTTGACATTCATTTATTTGATTGAAAAAATCTTGCGTCAACTCATTTGGTTTTTCTTCATAAAATGAATCATTTTGATCTTATTTGACTTTGTTTTTACAATTATCTGACCCACTATCGGTTAAGTAGTAACTAGAAAATTCTATGCTATTCAGCGGTTTCGAAAAATCGAAGCTGTCCCGCATAAGTCTTAACACTTGTACTAAGTGCAACACCCGATAATGTGTCTCTTATCTTGAAATATAAGGAGTGTCTAGCGCTTTACAAGAGACACAAACAGCTACAGTATCTAATTCGATCTCTCTAGCCTTGTGTAGTGTTTGTTCAGGAATTAAAGATGGAATCAGTTTCAAGTCTTGATATTCATTGTATGCAGGATCATCAGGATGTTTCGGTTTTGTTTCTTGCCTTAAGTTGGAATCAGCGTGCTCGGATGACGCTATTCTTCAATTCATGAGTTTTAGCTTTTCGTTCTTACGTGCTTGTTTGATATCACGTCTATTTCTGTTGTTTTCGTTTCATGATGTAGGAACCCGAACTTTGTTTTGAGTCAGTTTGTTTTGTAGTTTTATTCTCTCATTTCATATAATTTAATGAAAGTACCACTTACTTATAAATAAATAAAGAATTATTTCAAAGTGGTACTAAATTAAATTTTTGTTCAATTTGTTCACCAAACAGTTAATATTGTTTCATTTTGGTTTCTTAGTTATGCTATTTTATTTTGAATTTGTCACATTTATAACTTTGCCGTCAATTTAAATTGACGTGGAAAATAAATCAATCATTTTTTGTCAACATGACCGTATTTCATATGACACTTAACTTAGTTATATTTAATAATGAGATCATCCCGAAACAAAATGTGAATGTCCTGGTCGTGGCTGTGTAGTCCACTTCACTATGAAATTCAATCAACTTTAATTTAAAATTTTCTATGATTGTTATTTGTAGTGTTTCTGTTTCGACTTTCTCTTATGTTCTGTTGTTTACAAAGCTGTACGGTTTCTTTCCCCAAATAAAGTGACCGCGTGATCATTATCTTCCACTTTTTTGCCTCCACCTCACTTGTCCCATTTTCAAGTGTTCAAAATTCAAGAGTGCATGTGTTGAGTTTCTGGATGCAAATTTGTATTCTAATCAATCATAGTAATGGATGATTACCACAATTGATATCTTCTACCCATGACTTATACAATCATATAACATCCAAGCGTCTTTTTGACTTGAGTCAAATTATTACACTATAGAGTGTATTGTTATTTTTTCTACGTATTATATATGTGTGGCCCATTGATGACCTTGATCGGTGACGACCATGGGAGTGGAGGGGCTCTGCTTGGGCGAGCATGAGAAATCTCGGGAGAGCCATGTTGGTACACTACAAAAAGTTGCAAATTGTGACCGAAATCTGTGAGAAAAAAAATTTCCGTCACACACATTTGTGACAACACAAAGCAATGGTAGAAATATTTTATCACAAATTATATTTTGTGATTAAAATTTATAGATTTTTGACATAAATTTCTGACACAGATCACGAGTTTTCTTGCAGTGATTTGAATGTTTTCTAGTATAATATGTCAACTTTATCAAGAACCCATATGGCTAAAAAGTTTGTGTTGCATTGTTTTAGGCAAGTTTTGCGAGATGGGAACCATGGCATGGAAGATTTGGATTGTCCCATCCATGGAATCAATACCTACAAATTGGTGAAATTCTTAAGGATCTTGCTGCAACAATGCTTTCACTCAGAAGTTGTCTTCAATCTGCTAGACAGGTACATTAGTCCTCATGATCATGCAATAATGTTAATAGTTAATACACTAAAAACGTTAGTCATGATGTCCAATTTTCTCCTCCTCCTCTGGACGGAGAACTGTTTGTTGATGTCGTTTAAGTGTTTTCGTAGATCTATATATGTGATTCCTTTGATCCATATTCGAACCGTTTTCTACAAAAGAACACACGGTGAGTGAAAATTGTTGCATTGCTTTTGTATTCACCTTCCAGTATGAAAGTATGTAGATCAACTTTAGCATATTGTAATTCACATGTGCGAGAGAGTGTGCTTTTACCTCGGCTGCTAGACGTATTTATAAGAGTAACTCTTTGCTTTTGATTAGTAGAGAGCTATTAGGAAGCAGATAAATCTAAACATGTGTGATCCATGTGGACTTCTGGCTCTAGTCGTGGGTCGTTTAGTGGACCATGGATTGGGCCACGTGGACCACGGGCCAATTACAACTTCAACTTTTTTAGACGATTTTCTAGTTTGTTCTTGATCGTGCTATCGTTGTTAGAAATTTTTGAATCAAATTGTTTCATTTTTCTTCTACCAGCCATCATCAACTGTGAAGCAAACAATCAAAGAACCATGTGAAGATGTTGGATCAGCACTTGTGTGGTCATTGAGAGAGCTTGGAGAGAGCATCACAAAAATGAGAAGAAGCCAAGTAGTTGAGCCAAAGCTCAAGTCATTGAGATTAGAGTTAAATGAAGTAATGTCACAATCCAAAAGAGGGTTAGTGAAGAATGGAGAGGAGCTTGCAATGGGGAGCTTTGTGTTTTTGCTTATGGAGATTGTAGAAAAGGTTGAGGCATTGGCAAAGGAGGTGGAGAAGCTTGGAGAAACTGCTGGTTTTAAGTCTAAATAGATAGCTATATATATTGTATACAATCGTGAAAGTATTCAAGAAAATGTTATTGTTTTGGGAAAAGAGGTATAGAAGTTGGGGATTTTGTACCATTTACTTTACATGGGACATTTACATTTTGTAGTATTTTTTTTTTATGGTACATGAGTCACGGCTAGAGAGATCAGCAAATAGTTTTTGGTTATGGAACCACTCATTTGTGTTGGTGGATCTAATGTTGTAATAACTTGATTAGAGATCGAACTGACTTATTGTTAAATTATCGATTTGACTTGTTTGATCAATTAGATCACCTAATGAGATGACAATTTTAAAAAGTAACTTTTGTTTGAATTTTTTTCCTGAGTTTAACCATCAAAGTTAATCACCCAAGAGCTTGATCGATCATATTAACACAAATCGACATGAATTTTTGAAATATTCATTGAATCCTGATACATGGATGATAACATAGAGAATATTGGACCTTAAAACTTCGTTATATTGGTCATATGATTAAGTTTAGAGCAAGAAAATCGTCCCAACATACCCAAAAGTCGAAATTGGCAGTAGTGGTAAATGCAAACCATGGGACTGGCAGCCCGCGCTGCAATACACATCAAATCGTCCATTTAGCCCAATTTGGGTTAGATTTGCTTGATTTTGGCTCGGTTCCATGAGACAACAAATCAATCCGCGGTGCACACAATTCGGTCCAAAATTCTGTTGGACATATATGTGGTCAAATTCAACACATTCAAAACTTTCAACATTACGATACGAACTGAGAGGAGAAACATTTTTAACTATGAACGGTAGTAAACCAAGGCTTTCGATTTACAAAAACTACTGAACGATATTAACAAATAGTTTTTCGCCAAACATGGGAGAAAATATCACATCACCAAATGATTTTGAGCCATTTGTATGGATGACATTGTTCAAATAATTTAAATACTAGGATACAGATTTGCAGACCCAGAACAGGCCCATTAGAAATTAGCCAACTCATCATCTCAAATCCCAATCCAATCCAAGAAAATTAACTGATAGGGTCAAGAATCCAAGTAAAGTAGCTCAAGAAAGTTTCAATCTTAGCCAGCTGGCCTTGCCAGTTCCAAAATCACCAGTTTCTTGAACTTTAAGGTAAAGACAAAACTGAATCATAGTCCATCAATACAATCCAAACCAAAGTGACAAAACAGAAAAAAATGATGGACAAACCAATGAGACGTTGGTCATAAAAAACACAAAACAAAGCTATCTAGTTCTTCATCACAGACATGGGTTCTGTTCTGAGACTTGCAGCAATAGCAACTGTGCTGTTTTGGCTATGCATCACAGCAACAAGTGCTCCAAATACAAATCTAAAGCTGCTGCTCTGCAATGGAGCCACCTATTCAAAATCCGATCCTTTCGCAACCAGTCTTGCCTATGTTCTTCAAGAATTGGAAGCTGAAACACCAACAAGAAATGGTTTTGATTTCTACAACATCTCTCCTTATCCCAATGCTTTTGCCTATGGTCATGGTTTTTGCAGCACAAACCTCTCAAGCTTAGATTGCAACACTTGCATGGATGTTGCAAAACAAGCCTTGGTTGGTTCTTGTGTGAGCAGGATTGGTGGCCATCTGGTGCTCTTTGATTGTGGAATTAGGTATGAGCAGTACCCATTTACTGATTGAGTATTGGAACTTGCTGGTGTGGGATCTTCTTTTTTTTCTGATAATGTGTTCTTTGTGTTTGTGCCTGATTTTCATGTATGAGAACTTGTTGAAGCAAATCAATTGTTGTAACATGGTTTCAATCATATCTAATGTCATAATACATGTCCTATCGCACACAGTCAGCCTTCAACACGACACAAGTACGACACTTCTAATGAACCGCGTGACACACAATCAACCTTCAGCACGGCACAAATAAAACACGGACACACAAATTATCAGCTCAACAACCAACCAATCATGTTTGATTCCATCCATGAATATGTAACTAGCAAGAAATCTGAGTTTTAGCATAATTAACAATTCAACCTTTCTTTATGTTCAAACCATATACAGCAAAAATATACCAATGACTCCATATACCAATTCTTCTATCTTTTCTCCTTGGTCACTGTCAAAGAATTACATGTGAAAACAACAACAAAAAGACACATCTGTGTATACCTTTTCTTTTCCTCAACTTCCAATTGTCCTGACAAAACCTAGGCATTAATCCTAAAATCGGATCCTACAATCATGAACCGCCAAAGATATTTACTCGTTGAGTCCAACGATCCGACGCAGTTCCTTTCAGCACAATGCACACTCAACAACTGCTCGACCGGAGATACTGATCACTGAGGAGTCGCACACGATTTCATCTTTACATATGAGAATGTCATTGTGAAAGAAAGAGTGTCGGGAAAATGCGCAAAATGTTCTATTGACTGAAGTCCTACTTTGTCAAGTTTCAGAAATCAGACAGCTTTTTGTACTGATCACAACACTTGAGAAGAATTTGTAGAGTTCCGTGTGCCAACAGACTCTCGCTTGAGAAAAACTGCATAAAGAAGCTCATTCCACGAATCGGGAACTCCGGGGAGGCACCAATGGCTGCAGTCTTGCCGGCGAAGAGAGGCTGGCCCGACCTTGGGCCCTAGATAGTACACAGACGCATGGCCATCCTTTCTCCGAGATGACATATTGGTCACATTCAACAAATCCAGCTTCATCACATGTGACTCGTTCACGTGCTCTAATAACACATCCATGGCGATATTGTAATGAGGGTCAGAAGGATCCGGCAAAGAGCCTAGATCCGGTAGTTTTTCCAAATGACAGCTACCACCGGTCTTCCAGTCACCACCTCTGTTCCATCCATCCAATTTATTAGTAGCTAATCATTATAATAATAATATATACAGTTTTAATGTACGAGTCAGCATAAAATTGTATCCAACAAAAGACTCGTGGGAACATTAATTAGAAGTCGGCAAATGAGCATGTTTATTCTTTATTTCAGGGATAATAGCTAACAACATCGGAACATAATGGAACCATGCCAAATCTCCGAGATCAAAAGCAAGTAATAAATGATGAAGCTGACCTGAAATGTATAGGAGCATAGGTTCGAAAAAAGACACGAGTTTTGTTCATATCCACTTGAGTACCAAGCCAGTCAATCACTGTAACCATTGATTTCCCATAAGCGCTTTCAACGCTCATCCCAGTCTTCACTTTGTCCCCTTCTTGGAAATAACAGCCCCTAACAAATAATAAGAGCATATCAGCATGGCTTGAAATCATGCGACTGCTTCATTAGAAACATTAAAAGTGTAAAATATTCCGTGAACATATGGCCATCCCTTGAATTAGTAACTTATAGTTTACTTCCAAATTTCAATTGGTTAATAACGAAATTCTCAAACATTCTTCCACAAACTCCATGTCTGTCTTTTAGCACCTATAACTACAATCAGATCTCCCTCGTACAACCGCAACATACAAAGTCACACTACCCCTATACTTCATAGAGGCCTAAGATTTTGTAGTTTGATGTCAGTTTCCTTTATCATAACTGGTTTTTAGAACAGTTACAGCTAGAAAATGTTCCGTAACAATAAGCTTATCCTATTCCTACTCACGGCCAATAATGATAACAAACTTAACTTTTACTTTCAAACTTTTATCCAAAATTGGAAATTTTCATAATTATCTTCCTTAAGGGTTATGATCAATATCGTTATGCTATGGTTTGGAGGAGAATAGAAACAATAGTAAAAGTGGAACAAAGATATATATTGAGGATTTTTTAGATAAATACTAACACTTTTGTAGTCTTCTCGATATTCCACCAATGTCCCGTGTTGAGTATCAGAACATCTGCACCACTCCACTGATCGGAAGTCCAATCCATTTTATCCAATTTTACAGTCATCTTGACATCACTCGGTGATCCGGCTGGAGCCCGACTTTGAAGTACTAAAAATGGAGCTCTGTAGTATTCAACCGTGCAGTTGAAATCCTTGAAGTTATACACTAAGAACCCTGTGTGCTTTGTGATTGGTCTCCCTTCCACTTCATATATCGAAGTCTTGTTAGGAATAACCGAGGATAGCATGCAGAGGAAGGACTCCCATTGGTTCCTCCCAATTGAGTCGCCAACGAATACAACTCGTCGGTTTCGCAGCTTTTCCAACATCTTTCTTGCATCAAATCTGTTCCCACGAGAGAAGAGAAAGCCCCATATAAGATTTCGGATCCAATAAAAACAATGACACAGTTGAGCATATGGAAAGTGAAAACCATAAGGTTGATGAAACTACAACAAAAAACTCACTATAACCAAATCAGTAAAGTCACAAGTTTAACTGACATTGGGAGAAGAAACTTTTCAAGTTCCAAGTAAAATGGTAAAAAAAACCTCTAAATCAATTGCCTAAATAGAAAGCAATGTCAACCCGAATATCAACAAAAACAAAGTTATTAAAATGGTAGTTCCACTATCAAGAAACTTGAATTTGATGATAGAAGCAAAACTCACACGGAACCGCAGATGCCTACAAAGATCGAAACATTAATTGCTGTTGAACAAAACAAGAACCCAAGAACAAGTTGCCGTAAATGAAAAGGAAAAATAGAAGAAACTTCATTTGAACATAATCACGGGTGCAGCAGATCATAATCAGAGAAACATCCAACAAACTGTCCCAAATCCAGAATTGTATGAAACAAGCAATGACAAAGACAGCTCTTAAGGTCAAAATCAGCAGTGGAAAAAAATCTGAATAGGAACAAAAGAACTTAACACATCTGACAGAAATCATGTAAAATCATTCATACCCACAAACCAGAGATAGCAAATTTCAAAACTTTACACAATGCAAGTTTGAAATTTAAATTACAGAAACTGACACTAATCCCATAACGAGCAAAACTGTAATCACCAATCAATACAGCAACTGAATCTAATCCAAACTCAAAATCTCAAATCATGGTTCAGATGAGGCAAAGCTTTGATCTTTTAGATCCAAAACACAGTATTACCCAAAACACAGTATTGAATGATTATCCAAGTTACCCCAAAACTTTCTCAGGAAACAAACACAAAGTAAATGAGATTGAGAAATCACAGAACCTGGGCAAGTTGCAATCTTTGGGCTGCCATCGCCAGTGGGTGAAGAAACTATCAGGCCTCCCATTCTCGGAACACCTAAAACCTTCATCTAGAAACTCACAATCTGTGCTCTGGTACAAAGGGTAGGTCTCGTCCCAGACCCAATTCCCATCAAACACATCACACCCATCACCGGCTTGGTCGAGAAAGTCGGGTCTTTTATGGCTGATATACGATGTCGACGCCGACCCATCGACTCGGAGCCACCAGACGCCACGGGAGCGAAGACCCAGAGAGCCCTGAAAATCGGAGTAAAAGAAACAGGCAACGAAGAGAAGGGTCGCGAAGAAGAAGCCGAGAATGGCCAGAGAAGGCTCGAGAGGGTTAAAACGCTTGAATTTGTTCAAGAACTCGAGGTGGGTCATTGTGTTTTCACTTCTCAGGTCCTCGTCTCGCTCATTCTCTGAACAAAGATTCATGGGTTCGGCGAAAAAAGGTACAGAGCATGTTAAGAAAAGTGGGTTTTAAGAGAGAGAAAGAGAATGGTGAGAGAGAGAGGAGGTGGGTCATTAATGGCGGAACCCAAAGTGAAATGTGGGTTTAAATTTAATCTTCCATTTATGTTTCCTTTGGATTGGAAATTTTGGGAGAGAGTTGTTTCAGAATATGGAGCTCAAGAATTTTAAGAGAAAAATGGAATCTTTATTGCAAGAATTGGAGATTTGGGAAACTAGGAAATTGAAAGTGGAGTTGAGAAAAGAGTAGAGACTCGAATGTGGAAAAACAAGTGAATCCAAGAAGATAAATTTGAGAAGAAAGTGGAGAAAATATAGATTTGCTCTTTTGCTATTTGGGAAGTGCTTTGGTTTGATTTAATGATTTAGTTCATTTAAATAGAAAGTCCAAATAGGATATAACAAATTAATTATTTTATCAATAATTTAATGGTAAAATATTTAATTTAGTCCCAAACTTTGGTTTTTAAGCTTTTTTTTTAACCAAAAATAGAAGTTAAACTTTTGTGTTTTGCCCTCAATTTGGCCTATAAACTTTCTTTTGACCCGAACGGTCCCTAAACTTTCACGTATTGACTCAAAATTATCATTTTTCTTAGAGTTTATATTAAAAGTTCAGGGACCAAACTGAGTTAATTTGTGAAAGTTTAGGGGTCATTTCGGGTCAAAATAAAGTTCATGGACCAAATTGAGGTGAAACACGAAAGTTCATAGACTATTTTTAGTTAAAAAAATTTAGGGACCAAATCATGTCTTTTACCTAATTTGATTGAATCGCGATGTGCTAATATATATTAAATTAAATATCCCCGTTTCAAATTCACGAGAGGGTTGTAATATATGTCGGATAGTCATTTTTTAAATTGAATTTTAAAATGCTACTATAGAGTTGATAATTTAATCCGATTTTGTAGATATTTGAAATTTATGAATTTTATAAAACAACTCTTTTTCAATTGACCACGGGTTTGGTGGTTATTGGGGACTCGAACTTTGTGGATATGTTTCTTATTAGACCCAAATTTATTTTAAATGTGCGCCCCATTGTGAAATGGCACAACTCTTTTTTAATAGACGCACAATATTTTTATATCCGTTATTCACTCACTTTAATGCAATATTTGAATTAATATTAAATTTCTAAACACAATTTTTTTTATGACTTTTTAATATGTATGAGTTGTACCATTCGTTTCAAAATGACAATACACACTTTTCATGTGACTAGCTTCTATTTTAACTTCTCTATTATATAACTTATACAAGTATAACACAATACATAAGTAACATCAAACATGTCAATGCCATCAAATATGAAGGGAAAAAAAACATTATCATGTCATTTACCAATATCAATGCTTTACTTTATCTTCTACCGGTTTTGAGTTGATAATTTGAAAACGTCTAAAATTCAATCCGACTTAAACTCTATTTGATTCGGTCTCACAAATTTAAGATCAAACCGAACAAATTAGTACACATCCACATATTTTACACTAAAATTTAAAATTTTGTTGCTGATATATTGTCTTTTTGGGTTATTTTTTATCGATCCGATCTTGTCCGCTCTACCTGGTTTCCTATTGAATGGTCTTTGCTGGATTGAAAATAGAGTTGTGTCTCTACCTGCATTTGTACAAAAATTAATTTTATTAATATTAGGTTGCTTTCTTTTCATTTAATTTCCTTTTTGTTTTGAAATGAATCAAAATCAAAATCAAAACAGCTCATTTCAATGTCATTGTCATGGTCAATTGGTCATAATTAGAGACTGTTTATGTAAGGTAGAGTTGTTAATGTTTAATTGCATTAACAACAACAAGTAACAACTCAATTTTATTAATTTCGTACGTAATTAGATCAACCTCTCCTCGTCACATCACCATCTATGCATGAACATCTCAAACTAATTATTGTTGTAAATTTTAGATATTTTATAAGTGAAATGATAATGAAACTCATCAATTTAATTTTATCTCTTAAATTGCTTATTGCGGGTGAATTGATATTTTAAGTTTATTTTTGCGTTTAATTAAGTTAGGTTATTTTTGAAAAGTTCTCAATTTCTTTTTCTCTTTGGAAACTCTACCCGTCTTCTCAAGTTCTTCATCTACAAATTTTCTTTGGACCACCGCCGGTCTTTTTTGATCGGAGTTGTTCAATCTTCTCTCATTGAATAAACTCATATCATTCTGAGGAAAAAACGGGCTTTCTCATCAGGACGGTGAGTTTTGGATTAATTATCATGTGGACAAGTTTGGATTTCTTGTCATGACGGCATGTTTCAGTTTTTGTAGTTGTTTTGTGCAGAATGTTGTGCGGCGGTGGGTATCTCCAGTCGGGGGGGGGGGACGATTGTTAA
>JAYMSZ010002186.1:0-12488 GCA_036897665.1 Pelargonium citronellum
TAGTAGTGAATGAACATTGTATCAAGCAAGTGAGCAATTATGGGTAAGAGGAGACCCAAGACCCAAGTGAAGTGATGAAGTCAATACAAAGACTTGTACGACAAGAATAATTCATTTTCCATATATAACAAGGATATAATCAATTAGTTCAATCTATGTCACATCTCCAACACTGATTCTGGCCTATTCTTTTTTCTCCGCCAATAATTTTAGTTGATATTTACTCAGCGTGAAGCTCAAGTTTTGGAAATGTATGACCCGAGATTGATGTTGCATATCCAATACATTAATTTGAAGTTTCAAATCTGAAAGTGACAATTTATTGTTAAAATTTTGGTTAAATTGTATTGAAAGGAACTACACTTGGATTAAAGTAAAATAAAAACTACACTTGAATGATAAATAATTGGTTTGTGCTACTTTTTATTTTATTTTATCACATTATGTGATGAGAAATTTGGTTTAAATAACTTTGATACTAATATATTTTCCACAAAATATTAATTACGTGAATGTCACATTTGCGTAGAAGTTTAAAAAATATTGTGGTCTATACGGCTTTTCACCATTGTTAGGTGATTGTGACCCTGTAATAAAGTTTAAAGTGTGATACTATTAAATTTTACATTAGAAACCATATGATTTTCTAAGACACAAGACTAAGTCCAATCTCTACTATTCAAGACATGCAAGCCATTAGGAAATTTCAAATTATTGAAGAAGAAAAAAATGTAAAATGGGACCCAAATGAAGCAAATGTCTTGGAATTAATTTCAGGGACATTAAAACTTGTGGTACACATAGAAAGAGTGGTTTTTCCACAAGGGCCAAAGAAATGAACACTTGAATTGTTGAGAAAGAATTGGTTTGTGTTATTTTCTTCATCTTTATTATTGCACGTACGACAAGGAGACGGTATTTAATTTTGGAAGAAAAGTAAGAAGGATTCAAATGAAATCAACATCTATCTTAAAATTTATTACAAGAATGAAGAGAATAATTATATAAATTGTGAACATCTACATTGAAAAAGTAAATACAACATGTAAAGTTTTTTCAAAGAAATAATTTTGTCGGTGGGTAAACGCGCCATGTAAACGCCAATATATCCGCAGTCCGCTAGTACCAGTGCAATACTTAATGTTGCAGTCCTCTATGACTCGAATGATCTCTTCAAACACAATTTTTTTTAACATAGTTCCATGTCGAGAACAGATCTACATTATTTTTTCAAGTATATAGGATTCTAATTGTTGAAATTTTAGGTGTTATGTGTTCATTTAGGAATTTCATTTATTAATTTAATAGAATATAATGACTAGACTAATGGATAATAGGTTGAAACATTTATGAGAAAATCCATTGGAAAAATAATGATTTTTTTAAAATTGATCTACACAACAGGAGGTAGTACCATTAGGTTGGTCTCGTGTATAAGCTTTAGGCTTTTTACCTTTCTATGAATTTGTTACAAGTGGAATACACACTAGAGATCCTATACTTGAGAAATGTAGGATAAGAAAATATAAATTTTCTCCTTCCCATATACGAGCTTTCAAACCATCGCCTCCTAGGGGCTGGCACAATGGTTAAGACACATATCTACATGTACGAGGCCGTGAGTTCAAATCTCATTGCACTGGGTAGGGTGGAGTTTGGGTTAAAATGGGAGCTTTGCAATACTTCTTACAAGTTTTTTCAGAATGTCAAGTGTCTTTTATGTTTGAGTATATACAATATAATATTATTAATTGGAACTTAAAACGATCACAGCCTGCTGCCCCGCTCTCGCCAACACCAAGTCTGTCATTTGATTCAGCAATAAACTTGAAGGTTGATTTGATGGCGCCCGACCAACCACCACCTTTTCATTCTATGCACCCACCTCTTGTTGTCATGCACACCCAACAATAAATATAAATAATAAAAATAAAAAAAATTTATGCCGCCGTCGTTCTGCAAACCCTAACAACACCTTCATTTGCTAACAAAGCAAGAGCTCGTTGCCTTAACGAGAGAGACTATAATTTGTTATTCTAGCAAACTCAAGAAACTACCGCCGCTCTAAATATCAAGAGAAGTTGTAGTCATACACGACTCTCAATATGGCAGAGTAAAAAAGATAGGGACACAAACCCTAACTTCACCAAGTTTGAATTGCACTATGATCCAAGTTTATGGGGAGAGAAAGTCCTACTGACATTATCTTATTTATATATGGTTGATTTCTTGTTGGGATTTATGTTTTCAATTGAGATTGTAAGTATGGTGTCGTTTGATACCCCGATTCTGCTGAAATGGGGATGGAGGAATTGTTTGTCAACAATGGAGGCATGGTTTGTCAAAGATGGTTGCTGCATTTTTCAAAGATGGTTGCAGCAACCCTCTTCCTTTTGTCAACATTTGCTGCACCTCTCCTCTCCGTGATTCAACAATGCAGTGCCAAACTCTCCTATAAAAGGAAGTTGTGGTTTCTCATCTCTATAGGATAGTCATATATTTATATTAAATAAAAATATTTTGATAAAAGAAAGGTTAGATTTGCATGTCAATAATATCCTTCTAAAGTGGATTAAACAAGCACAAATATGAATGAAATAGAAAGTGTTATTTTTCATCAAGGATGTCAACTATTTCCGAACTTTAAATGTAGTGATGTTTTCTTAGACAGCACTGACAAAAATGTAAATTGATATGGACTTCATTCCAAGTATAAATCTAAATTTTGCTAAAATGGTAACAGAGAATGACATGAACCATTTGGGATACATACCTCTCAATAAAAATAAGATTTCAGCATAATTTGGGTCCAAAACACATCATACAAATAATAAAGCTACAATTACTCTAAAAAATGAAATAAATCAAAATTACAAATCTCTACGTGAAATAACTTAACATATTGTCATGTAAATAGGCCAACACTCAGAAAAATTTCCAGATCCTAATAGGATCCTCATCATGGTTACAAAATCTCCCATAGGTTCAAAACTTAAATGAGCTTAAACTTTACATTCTTCTCCAGAGCATGGCAACACATTAAAGCTCAGTTTTCCTCTGCCATCTCACAGTCAGTATTTCAAACCTGATTGCTTCTGTTTGTATAAGAGTATTAAGTTCAGTTGTATTCATCTAACTGTCTATGCCCAATTGCTTAGGGACCGGAAAAGAAGGAAAAGACATTGTTACCAGTCCGGTATTCGGAGGAGGGTCATTCAGCAGCAACCATCCTCTTCTCCAATAATGATTCCAGAAATGTTGAGCACAGTTTAGTTAGCGGTGGAAGATTATGTGACGACCCACTGAATATGGTCTCCCATGGCCTCTCAGATGGTACAGATGGAATATCTGTAATTTGCTTTCTCTTTGGGTCAAACTGAGTTAACTCCCCATAAATAGATGCATACCCAAAATTCACTGTTAGAAATACAAGTTTAATTGAGTGAGTGGGAGCAAGCAAAAGCAATGTACTATCCATAAACAAATAACAGTAATAAATCAATGTTGTTTAACCAAGTTCTTTTTTTTTTCTTTTTGGCCGAGTATTTACAATATATAATACATGGCATCAATCGTATGTATATACAAGAAGCCCTATACGAGCATCTTCAATGCAGCAGCTAAGGGAATAGGGAGGCGCTAAGAGGTTTGGAGCCCCTTTTGTGGAGATGCTAAGCATTGGAGTTGCAGGTGCTAAGTGAAGGTGCTAAAGCCACACTATAAGTCTCAATTTAACTATCCTCTTAGGACCCATTGAAATGAGTGCTAAGCATCAGGAAAAAAAACATAAGTGGTTGTTTGGTAACACTTTTACTTGTTTTTGTAAGTGCTAATAGAAATGATTGTTGAAACTAAGCATTGAAGATGTTCTAATGCTGAAACTGAGCTTCAAAATCTTTGACACGTTTAATGAGTTTTGAGCAACAAACACCATTCAGTTTTGGTCGCAAGACTTGTCTTGTTACGCACTACTAAATCATCCATACACATGCACTCACGCACACACATATATGGGATAAGTCAGTGACTACATACATTTAGCTCCTCTCATCTAGTTCCCATGCAACTGATATGATCAGAACATAATGACTATGTTTAACCTGACTGACTACACTACCAGATTTGGCTTTAACTGTAAGCTGCCTTACAGTTACAATAACTTCACCATCTACCGCTGACATGCACATGGAAGTCACATAGGAACTCTGGGCATAACCCAAATGTAGGGAGCTCTAAAGTTTCAATACTAAGCTCATGTTCATAGCACAATGAGACGGAAGTCAAGAAACATTGGAAAGGAAAACAAAAGCAAAATGTGGTTCAACAAAGGCAGGTTCACCTGTTTCTTCAAGCGTTGCAGTTCCCTCCTGGTGAGGCGCATTAACCTCGGCTACTTCTTGGCTGTATGGATCAAAAAGGATGTATTCATGATCACTATTGACATAAGCAAGCAACAATTGAGATGGTTTCCCATCTGACATGCTATCATTGTCTTT
Organism: Pelargonium citronellum; assembly: GCA_036897665.1. Lineage (NCBI taxonomy): Eukaryota > Viridiplantae > Streptophyta > Magnoliopsida > Geraniales > Geraniaceae > Pelargonium > Pelargonium citronellum. The sequence continues at coordinate 4,497 of JAYMSZ010002186.1, forward strand.
AATGAATGCAAGTCCTCCTCCCTTGGCCTGCAATGCAACAAGATTATATTAGTAGTTGTCCTGCAATGTGTTGACTGAAACTAAACTGTGATAATTAAGCGTAATGGATGCACACCAATTATACGGTATATATGCTAGAAACATTAGACCAAGGCAACACATGATAGGATAATCTAGAAGATACAATTACTGTTGTATCCTGTCAACATTTTCAATGCATTACCTACACGAGACTCTTGTTCTTCTACTGTTCTCTTCTTTTTTCAACTACCGTTTCTTATACTAAAAACATAACAAATAAGGACTGAATGTTTTAAGGCAAGGATCCTTGCACTTCAAATGAAGGCATACATGATTCCCATGAAAAAAGTACAGCGAGAACCCTACACAAACAATATTCCCTTTTGAAGTACGTTAAGAGGCAAAAAGACCAGCCAGTTTGTTAGATGAACTATGAGTGCAATATGTTCCCTACTAGATAAGTAATTTCAAATATACTTTTGTGTGTGTGTGTGTAGCTGTCTACCAGCTTAAAGATACTTGACAAGACTAGCAGACACTTATACCTTACATACAGACCAGGTTGCCACGGGAACAGGATCTATTATATTGAATAACATTATAACTCCATCCCTTCCTAGAAAAGCTGATTCATCATCTGATTCCAAGTGTTTAGGCAATTTGGGGAGAAGGGCGAGAACTGCAAAAAATGAGGAATCCTCTGCACAGGCCATGGCTGCAAAAGAAATGTCAAAAAAATGTGTAAACCAAAGATGATATCAGCACATAATTTGCAACAAAGGAAACCCCGGTTTGAATTTTGAAAATACGCAACAGTCAAAACATTCAGTTCTTGAGAATAATTTTGAAGCTAGTGTCATATCTACCAAAGTGATTGCACTTTAGCACTTCTAATGTCATTGATGAGTCAACTTTTGTGCCATATACAAAGTGTTTCTCTTCCTCTATCAAATTATAGCAATATTAACATCAAATCAAATCTCTAGAGTCTAGATGGTAAGGTCTCTCTAAACTCTAAAGCATGACCTGTTAACATCAAATCAAATCTCTAGAGTCTAGATGGTAAGGTCTCTCTAAACTCTAAAGCATGACCTGTTGGGATCTCCTTCTAATGTTTTTTATATAGTTTTTCTACAAAGCATAAAAAAAACCCTAAACATGTTGTGTGTTAGCCTTCATCATTTCATTTGGGGTCTATTCAATCTAGACCATCCTTTTTTAGTTAAGTTCAGAATCCAACCATGCAATGAGGGTTAGAGAGCTCCAATCGACATCGTTCCAATAGCATCAACAAACTTCAATAGACACACCTTGATGCGCTTCTTATCAAATTTACCAGTCATTGCCTTCAATATTTATGTTTCGTACAACATGACTCACATTTTCAGAAATTTCTCGGAAACAGAACTGTTGATTTGGTGACACTTTAAGTCAAGGGGTAATATTCAGATATCTAGAATCTCATGATATATATTACTTGATAATGTATTATGTATGTCTTAATTAGAATAATTTAATTTGATTCATAGATTAAACCTTAACCTAGGCCTATTACCTATTTGATTCTGAGACAACTCACGTGATGCTCTATATAAAATAATTATATTCTACTATTAAATTACAGCAATATTAACATTTAACATCATTTCATATTCTCTACACTAGGGACTAGTGTAATAAGATGTCTTACAATCTACTTAAAATTCAATTGTTTAGACAAAGCTCTGTTCTCCAGCATTTGATAGTACCAGACATGGTATGCGAAATTGACAAGGTAATGCCAATTTTTTTCTAGAACAGACGAACAGCCAAAAGACATGTCTTATCATGTAACTATGAAAATTATACAAATATATAGCTACAAAGATTAATTATCAATGAAGCTTATAAGCTAAACAAATGTCTTACAGCACTCAAGTTTTTTCAGATTAGAAAAGAAAAGAGTCACCAGACCTTCAACATGAAGTTTATAGGACCAACACTCGGAAAGCTTCGACATGCTCCAAACAGATAGCTGTGGTTTCCAATCTTGACATGCAGACACGAGATAATCTCCAACAAATGATAAGGTCGTGATTGGCTGTAAGAAGATATTTAAATACTTACATTGCAATAACACAGACTTCACAAATCACAACCATTATTGCAAGCTTAGTATATAGCAGCTATTTATTATTGCCAATAATTTGATCTTATCATCTCAATCGATATATTAATAGAAACATCAGCAAGACTACAAGACAGGACAGATGAGCAGGATCAGAAATATACCATGAATGAATTTCCAACCACAGCCACGAGCACATTTTTATCTGGGTCCCATAGAGTAATGACAGTTTCAGCAGCAACTGCCAAAACAGAACCATCAGAAGAAAAAGTTGCAGCGGTCATTTTCTTCTTCCTGCAAGACAATTCAATCACCAGATTAGATAGGAAAATGCATGCCTACAGAGACATGTTTCTAGTTTAATAATATACAGAGCACATGTTTAAACAATTATAGCAGAATCTACGGGCAATCAAGATCCACTGAGACTATCATTATTTGGAAAGTATTATGAATTTGCTATTCCCACTCCTCCTAAATACACTTTTTAGCCTAGAATTTGGTTGTAAGTATAAGTAGAGAAATCAATATCATACTTGTATGAGCCAACAGCATGGCACGTCCATCCAGAATTTGGAAGTATATGATTTTTCTGCTGAATCTCATTTTTGCCAACCCAAATCTGTACACCGATACATAACATTAAACTTCCACATGGAATATAGATTCTTAAAACATTTAAAACTAGATTCGGGATTACCTTGAAATCTCCACCATGTGAAGCACTCACAGCCATGGGACGAGCAGGATGGAAAGCAACAGCGGATATATAAGCATCCCTACACATTAGCAAGCAACATACTTTTCATACATGGAATACAATCAAGGTAGTACATTCTACTTATTCACGTCATTAAACTGTAGCGAAGAGGGACACACTGAAGGTAAGAGTTTCACATACAAACACTTGACAAGTTTCGCATTTCTCAATAACCATGAGCAACTAGTTCCAGAGTCCACACAAAGTAATCATATCCAATTACGCACATAATATGGTATCAGTAAATAAGGCAGTGGCAAACCTGTGAGGTTCATAAACAATGGTAGATAAACTGAATTTTTTATCTTGTGAACCTAATGACCAGAACTTCAGACAAACAAGGCCTCCTAATCCATCTTCAGGAAGCTTAACTTCAGCAGTACTCATTATAGAACCATCTTTTGAAAGAGCCACATGTGTCACTACAACCTATAATGCAATAGTAAGGATGATTATTATAGTTGAGTTGAGTTTAAATCAGTAATGAAGTGTATTAGAGATAATCGTCAATGATGAAGATAGTGCATCTGAGTATGTACTGAGAAAGTACCATTGCATAGTAGAGGAAACTACACACGAGAAAACTCACCGTGACATCATCGCCTGGTTGATGGTTTCTCGCACATACTTGAACCTGGAAATTGTAAATAATGAACACTTCACATTCCAAGTCACTCTATGACAAACCGCATTTTCGCATAGATCATAATTTCTCAAAGATATATACATGAATTCCACAATGAAAGGGGATGCAACCGCCCTATCCACATAGATCTTCAAGCCATAACCAACAGTAAAAGAACAAATTGTGATCAAAGCACAACCTTGTTTTACAAAATAAATTTAAGCTGCATTATGATTTATGAAGTAAAGTTTGGTCATTCGTGATGGAATAATTTCATCAGCTGCAAGGTATATACCAGCAGGGAAGTTGCTGTCCCAATTCAATAATGAATGAGAACATATTAAACATTATTTAGCTAACAACCAACGTCCTCACCTCAGAAACTCCTCGATCATCAAGCAAGCTATAGAAATGGACACAATAGTTCTCTGTACGCAAAGCAACTAACCCAGCATTGCAATCAAAGGCATATTCATTATGTGGGCCTTCGTATATCTTTGGAAGTGAGCATGGTAACTGAGGAAAACATAGCAAGACCTTTTAGGAGCATAGAATAATTTATTTTGAATGTAAAGAAGAGAATACACATTAGAAAACAAGTTACTAAGCATCAAAACACAGAAGTCATCATGTAGACAGGAGCCAAATATAACTTTTAGGAAACATTTGTATATTTATTGATGACGTAATTAAAATGTGGGTTAATTCAACTCTCAAGAATTGAAATATTCGGCAAGTTGAAAATTTCAAACAGTAAGGCAGAATGTGTGATATGAAATATTAAATTTTGTAAATATTTTATATTTTCATACCATTGAGGGTAGTGAGTATTTTCTACTCCCAGATCTGCCCCCTCAAAAAGATCAAACAAACGCAATGCTTACAATCTAAATATACCCAACATATCTTATTTTCCTGGGAATTTATTTCAAAATTGCTAAATAGGCACCTGCTTATTATAGCTTGCCTAAAAATATGTACATTTAGAGGTCACAATTCATCACGTGATAAATGGTGTGCTCCCTCAACGCAACTAGCTCCAGCCTCCAGGTTCATGAGGTATATACTATATACCTCTTCTAAAGTTTTTAATCGCTAGCTACAATGTGAAAAAGTTATAATCACTCTAAGGCAAATTTAAGCAGAGATTCCAATGGGCACCGGCCATAAAAGCCAAAGCATACTCAATGCCATTTTTTCTGCATGTATTTATGTTTTTGTAACAGGCAATTATGTAATTGCTTCATTGATGGGAGATTTAAAAAATAACACCACCACTACCTAAGTATAAGCTCAATAAAACTATTCACGGGCATTTCCTCTTCACATTACATGCAAAGCTAGTACAGCTTCCAACTAATATGATAGTCATCTGATCAAAATCAAACATAAACTAAGCACACAAGACTATAGACCAATGGAAATCAACAAAACAATGGGTTCCCAAGAGCACAATGAAGGTGATAAAATTAGAAACAAACCTTGATCCCAGAAATAGATTTCAAAATTTCCATAGACGGCATTTTGAGTAGATGAAGCTGATTATCTGCACAAGATATCTGAATAACCTTATTTCAGTTTAAGTGATTATAATTACAAATCAATGCATGAAAACAGAATACAATGAACTAAGTTCCCATATATAAAGAAATTTCCTTACAGATGCAAGCAAGGGGTCAGGAGAATGCGAAAAATATAGAAGGGGTGAACCAATTCGTGGTAAGAATTTCTTTTTCCCTGTGTCTATTTGCCAGACCACAAGAACTCCTTCCTTTCCACCTAACAATATAAAATGTATGAATCAAACAGAATAAAAGACTCCACACATCAAAAGTGAACATCCAGCAAGATGAATTTAAAACTGAAAGAAAACATTCGCCATACTGCAATAAAATTGTATGAACTGCTCAGCAGATATCTAATTGCAAATGAATACTGGTTACATAGCTAAACAACACAAATATAATGGACCATAATTAAAGCCTATCAATTATATGGTCATATGATAGCTTATTGCTTCCAGAATGTAAAATGAACGGCAGCAACTGGTACAGTACCTAGACAAGACTAATAAATGAACCTTAACGCATATCAATATATGAGACCACTGCACATATCTACTGTGAAAATGTAACATAGCATATACAACTCTATAATTCTGGGTCTGCAAAAATGGCATATCAAACTATTGAACCTCAATGGCCCTTTACATTAGTTGATTGTATCCAACTGTATGTGACCATCAACATAGTTCCATAGATATATGGAAAAGATGAAGCTATATATCCCACCTAACAATGAAATGTAAATTTCTTTTAATATCACCTCACAACAAGTCTACTTCGATCTTCTTCCAAAAGCTAGTCCAAAATACATTCATGTTATACACAGCAAGACAAAGAACTTCAAAAGAAAAAACTTATTTTCATCCAGTCAAAGTAGTAACTTACCTGAATACAAATGGGCTCCATCTGAAGAGAAAGAGAGGACATTCACCTCATCAGAATGCCAATGCCATGTGGAGCAGGAATCAGCGTCATCATCTCCTCTAACCCCAGGTCTTTCCTCGTTATCAACTAATCTTCCATTTCGCAGTTTATCGGTTGTAGCGAACATTCTACTACCGAATCCCCTCCAAATCAAAAGTCTTCCACTTTCATCACCAGCAGCTACAATGCTCTCAGTTGGATGGAATGCAAGAACTGTCAAGATCTTTGTGTGGTGTAGTGTCATCATTTCAACTTTCACATTGTTATTCTCGACAGCAGGGACCTTCCATATATGGAATTTGTGATTGTTCCGGATGCTAAAGAAATTTCCTGACTGGCATATGGTTATAAACTCTGGTTGTGGTGTCTGTCAAAAAGTACACATATTACAATCAAATGTGAACAACATAAATAATAGAAAATTACTAAATTACACTGCTATGCTAGAATAAGAATTTAAAAGGACTTGTTATAAACATAACCTGCCAATATACTACTACATATCTACGATCTCATTAACAGTTCTTCGGAATGCTTATACATATTCTATGAAGTTCTAATAATACTTTCCATATCTCCTATAAGATTTCGTAAAAGAAATGCATTAAATTTTAAAGAGGTGGGTTTATCATCAGTTGGAATTCTTGTTAGTAGTTCTGCAAGAAAACTAGAAATAGCAGGAGCTCAAGTATAAAACACCAAATCATGCAACTAACTATTGAGATATTACATTATGGAAATTCCATCTTATTCTATACAACATCATTATATCTGCCTCAAACAAATTTCATGTCACTTTCTATCAAATAAATTCTCTAACAGAACCATGATTTGAGAAGTACAAAATTGAGGTAGAAATAATCAAAACAATATTCAGAGCTCTATGAAACTGCACCTCTTTCAAAATCAATCCACCAACAAGACGAGACTTGGTCAAGTTGCATTTTCGTATTCGGCCACATAACTCTGACTCTTTCATCTCTTCAGTAGACACGTAAGCAAAAATATCACGTTGCCTCTCACTGCCCTCAGCTGGCTGACCTAATAATGATGGGATTACCTGAAAGCCAAATAAAATTAGCATTTGCATAAAATAACAAGTAGTTTGATGGATAAGAACAATCTGTTTCCATCTGAAAAACTAATGAGTAAACATGTGTTAAATTTAAAACATACTTAGTTCAATCTCCCCCTCCAAGACACACACACAAATGAAGAGCCTTTTTTTTTTTTGCAATTTGAACAATCAACAACCTGAATATCTTTTTCAACTGAATTGGTCCATCCTCAACCTTACCTTGTTCGAATGGGAGCACTATTAAGCATTGGTAGCATTCAAAACACAATGAAATAACTAAAACTCTCAGGTTTATGTAAATCTTGACATTAAAATTTTCTCTTTTTCATCTAGATACTAAATATCTTACCACCCAAAATTCAAATCCAGAACACAGCTTAAGGCTATCAAGCATTTAGTCAAATTCAAGTTCAAATTCTAATAATCTGGAAACAAAAAAAAAACTGAACAATGAATGTATGCATATGTGTATCTCACTCTCACCATAGAGAAAATGGGCAAGCGAATATCAACTGTCTTGATCAATTCAGGCACAGCGAAATCCCAGTAGCGGATGGTGCCATCAAGGGAGGCGGTCCAGCAATAACACAGTTTAGGGCTCGACGCGGGAACCACTAACACCGTCGTCACAAGCGCCATGTGACCCGTCAAAGAAGATACCTGTGGAAGAAGCAAAGAGAGAAACGAATGTGTTTCAGTGAGCGCAAATATAAACCGAGGAGCAGAGATTGAAGGTATTAGTTGAGGTAGCGACCTGTAAGCCGGTGGCAGTTAAAATGTAAATAGTCAAATTAAAAAAACGCACATTAGTATACTATATATTTATCAGTTCAAAAACACATTCAAATAAAAGGTTGACCAATTCTTTTAATAGGCTGACCAAATTTAAATTGTTAATAGACCTATTCATAT
>JAYMSZ010002187.1:0-12487 GCA_036897665.1 Pelargonium citronellum
GAGGCAGACTCTACGCTCCACTTTGGGCTGTACTTGTTAATGCACATTTAAAACAGTGAGCCCACTTCAACAGAATTTACTACTGATCTATAAAGCATTTATGTGGAAGAAAACAAAAGTGTCAACCATTTCATCTCAAAACAAAGACAAATAATTGTTATACAATATGAAAATTTGTATTGAATTAATTATATGAACCATCCATACAAAAGAGATCTATATTTACAGGCCAAAATACCGAAGTCAATATTGTAGCATAAGAAACGGAAATGCAATTACTTCAACTTATTATCGTTTTCTCAAATTTAATTATAGCGGTTAAAGGTAAATTAGACGCTTGAATTTGGTGAATATATCACTTATTTTAATAGATGTGGAGGCATGAACAAGATGAAGAGTACTGTTAGTAAGATGACTGTGAATAATATAAGTCTATTTTTATGTTCAGTTTGTTAACAAAAAGCGTCATTATAAGTAATATGAACCGTATTTTGAATATTATGGGGAATAGACACGACAAAATTAAATGCGACCCTCATATCTTCGAGTAGGTATTGCAATTAAATTGGTTTAGTGGTAGTATCAACAAAAGCACATGATACTCATACTTGCCTACTCGGTACTGGAACGACAAATAATGTACTTTTTTTTTACTTCGTTAGGTAATAATTAAGAGAACCAATAAATAAACAAAAACTTGTAATACAACGGCAATCAGTAAAACCCCTCCTCCAATTTGTGTCGAAAAGGCTCTAGGGAAAAGAGAGGAAGTGGACAAATAATATAAGTTGTGATAAATAGTCCCCTTTACATAGCTTAGGATTTTGAAGGCATCAAAGAGGTAACCCAAAGTATCAATTATGCTCTCAGTTCTCTTCTTCATGAGAAATTGTATCACCGTAAGAGATGCAAAATCGAGATATCAAATTTTATGCATAGTTAGACAGAAAATAAAAGTATACAGTTGAATCAGAAGTGATCACATCAAAGCATAAGACGTAATGAAGGCTATCACAATCTTTCATCACAAATCATTAACCAAGAGACAATTATTTATGATTATGTATGCTAGACAAGTCATCACATGTACGTGATAATCATATAGTCAATATGCAGAAGTACTGCCAATGAAAAAAAAGTAGTCATATAGTTGCTGGAAGTGAAAGTAAAATTATGCAGCACATAGTTGAACTTAAAAAACCAAATCCGAAAACTTTGGTTGAGATCGTAAAACAGTTTTCAAATTCAAAACACTATTTGTGATGGACAAAAGATTCTACGTGGAAGTTTCACTAGGACCTCGATAGTTACATACATGAGTTGAGTTGATTATTAGTTACCATAAAAATAAGTGCATTATAAATGACAAAAAAGAAGTAGAGTTGATATTTCTAGATTTTCTCTTCCATAATGATTTTTAGTTTTAAACCTATGTACATTCATTTGCAAGTAGTAGTAAATACTCCCTCCGTCCCAAAATGAGTGTCCTATTTTCATTTTTTGCAAAAATTAAAGATTACCAAATAATTTAATGTGTTTCCAATATTACCCTCACTTTCTCTCCCTACACCCCATGTGCACCCATGTGCACTTCATAAGTGATAAGGGTAACATGGAAAAACCAATAATATAATAACCTAAAAATAGAAATATGACACTCATTTTGAGACAAAAAATTTAGACAAACAGGACACTCATTTTGGGACGGAGGGAGTAATAACTTGTGTTTTCATTTTACCATTTCAATGACCAAACCATAAAAATTGTGACCTATTGCCATGATCAACTTGTTGGTTCAATTTTGAACCAAATTAAAGTTTGCTTTAATGATAAAATATGCTAAACTCATCATCATTTTTTTCAAGATAACAAAGACTTGGTGTAAAAATGAAACTTAAAAAGAGACTGTCACCTCATTATTGTCATACTTTAATGGTTCTGTTTAGTTAATTTAGTGAACAAAGTACAAGACACAATCATAGTTGTCTTACAAAATCATCATCCATAGCCCTCCACCTCTAACAATCATTTTATCCCATTCTCATCATGTTTTTTTTCTATACTTAATGTTTGGTTCTTTTACCAGAATATTCAGAAACATCAACCCTTGATTTCTACACACATTAGCATTAACTAAACCTTGAGTTTCTCTTGTTCTTGCATGGACCACATAAGATATCAAGAATCACACCTGACAATGGCTATGAAGGACCACAAAAATTAAACTTTTAGCTTCACCCACAGAGACCTAATCAAGATATGATCATATCTTGTTATCTGCTAGCTAATTTAGGAACCAAGAGAATAGTAGATATATATATATATATATACACACACACATAGGGGTAAATTTTTGGCATGTCTCTACTGCCACTCTGGCTCCACCTGCTGTGTTCATCTGATATGGAACACATCGGACGGCTGAGAAAATTCAAGAATCAAGATTATGATTATTAAGATTAAAGAAGAGTGAATAGGACCCATGAAACTGTGGGAGTGGTCATTAGCTAAGGATCTTTTTAAGGGTCTATGCATCTTGTTAGGGACAAGGAGGGGTCACTCATCAATCTGTCACTTTTCAGCTTCTTATTTCTTATGGTTATGGAACCTCGATCGGACATCATGAACCGCTTAATTAGTAAATGTAACAAAAACATAATTGAGGTTTATTGAAAATTAAATTAAACATAATAAACTTTAACTTGTAAAACAAACAAAATTCAAAAGTACATTTTAAATAATGAAATATGAAATCATTATATACAAATTAATGAATTATGTGATCCCAAAAAAACTCTTAATTATATTGGTCGTACGATCGATTACAAAACAAGAAAATTACTTGAAAGTAGACAAGATCGAAGCTATACTGTTTTGTGGGAGCACATAGTTGTGCATGTCAAGTTTATTTGTTTCTTTGTTTTGAACTAAATTCGTCTAATTTTGATCGGACTCGGCCCGAATAAGTACAATCTACCAAAAACTCACACAACTTAGTCCAAGAACCAAATTAGACCACATGTGTTACGATTCGACTTATTTAGAACTTTTCTAATTATTAAATTTATTAGATACTATCCACCAATCATAATCAGGGAGAACTTCTCTTATAAATACTTATAAGGGTTACTTTCAAAAAAAAAAAAAAAAAAAACTTATAACCAGTTACAAAACACAGCCACATACATGTGAATTTATTCTGCTAAGCCTAGTTCAATTACTCTTACACCGTAGGTGAATTTTAGTGCAACACACTGGTTTTCACTTAACGTGTGTTTTTCTTTTCTATGAGACTGCTATATGAGAAGAAACACTGTTTGAGTATGATTTAAAGCAATTTATATTCTAAATCTAAAAAAATATCGTTGAACGATAGTAACAAACAGTTTTCCACCAACATTCACACCAACCTCCCCAAGCTAGGTATGTTATGTATAGTTGGGTCCACTCCAAAGGGGCATGTCAAAAGGCTAGAAGAAAGTTAGGCTTTAAGTTGAAGGCAATCAAGGAACTAGTCTACTACTAATTAAGTTAAACAAATAAAACCACATTGATGATGATTCAAGTGAAGCCCCAAAGAAATGATTTAGCCCACAACACACCCCATATATTTTTTCCTTCCAAATATGCTGTTTGATTCTTTCCACACAAATCAAAATAGAATAAAACGGGAGTGTTAATTTATATATTGACAACCAAACGACACACATGATAGCATTACACTTCCCGGAGGAGTACTAGTAGAGACCCAAACATTACAAGAACGATACCAATACAATGCACAACCCTCAAAGACAAAGCTTTGTTAATATTCAAACACCACCATCTCTTCATTATAACATTCCACAACCCTCCAACTTTTCCTCCATGAAGCTCTTCAATCGCTTCCGCAAGATCCTCGTGCGTCTCATCTTCTCTTTGCCTCCTCGTTGCGCGTCGTCGGGTAATTGCAAGGCCAATAATAAGCAGAGGAACAGCGACAAGTTCGAGCCTCCCAAGACCTCATGCAGCTCCTACTACTCCTCGCACTCGCACTACAATGAGGCCATTGCGGATTGTATCGAGTTCTTCAACAGGTCTTCTCAGGATGGTGTTTTCGAGTCCCGAAAATCTGACTTCGACATGGTTTGATTTGATATAATGCCTCCAATTCGGTCAGGCTTGTGGTTCAATGAAACTGGTTCCATTTATTTGTGTTTCTTAGTATAATGTTGGTGCTTTTGTTTTCCTTTTATGTTCCTATCGAATAATGGTGTTACATTGTATACGTTTGACAAAAATAATTGATACGGCGAGTTCGCTTGTTTGGGCGGTTCTCATTAGTGATAGAATTGCATGTTATGGGTTGGTGGATTTTGGGCAAAATCTGATCCAGTAGAAGATCACTGGTTGGGCTGGCTCAATGGCCCAAAATTACTTTCTATATCTGATTTTAGACTATTTTAGTTTCATAATCAACCTTCAGACAGACCTAAATGAAATATTGGTCAACCTCACTTGTATCGTAAAACTTGATACTCTATTTGATAGTGAAAATGATTGATTCGACCAACTGTTGGTTGACCCATATTCATTATGATCAACATGTTTATACAGAACATAAACATCTTATATATACATAAAGACATTTTATTAATTTTACAATTATACACTTCTGAACGTTGATTTAGTGTAAAAATATTTTATTCTCTACCGACATTTTACTCACTTTCAACCATCTTTTTATACCTTCTATCTTTTTAAACATTGGAAGTAGACAACGCAAGTAAACCATAAGGAGTGTCCATGACAGAGATCCAGCGAGTCACATACAGTGGTAACTTAAGCAATTTTAGCTAGAGTTCATGGGTTGAGAGCAAGCTAAGTTAATGAGACCATGACAGAGTCACATAGATAATTAGCCGAGTGTACGTCCTCTCATCTACAAACATCTTCCATCCAAAAAAGTATGATACTTTGAAATTTTATTTGATACTCTTTAGGAACATTGATTTATGTACTCTGCTAAACTCGAAATAGCATTTCACAAAGAAACTGAAACAAACAAAAACAAACAGTTGAGGATGCAATTAAATTGAAACGAAAGAAGCAGAGTGACAATCACGCAACTTCGTGCCTGATTCCTTTCATCTTCGAAAAGATTCCTCCAATCAGAGGTATCAATGGCTTCTTCTTTTTCTTCCTGAGAGAAGGGTGTCTCTCCAGCACCACCTGTGCCTCTGGATGCAGAACCTTAACCTGATGAGCTATCGATGCTGGATTCGCAAAACTCACGTATCTTTTCTTCTGAAACTCAGTTTCTTCTTCGAAACCAACATTATCATTATTATTATTATTATCGGCCAACGTTGTACTAGTAGTTGCACTTGTAGGCACTATGATTTCTATATATTTGGTCGTGTCTTCAACGATTTTGGATTTGTCCAGTACCATTTGTTTCTCAGATTCTTGCTCCTTCAGTTGCTTGAGCTCGCGCTTGGTGCGTTCCAGCTCTTCTTGGAGGGAAAACAGACAGCTTGCCATGGTCTCACTCTCTTCTTTCGCCTTCTGGAGGCTTTGCTTTGTTTCTTCTAGCTCCGCACTCACAGGACCTAGCTTGCTGGATCCATTGTTCATCTATATATATATATATATATATATAGACATTGAATTCAAAGAACATTTAACCGGTGATAAATATATGATAATTATTTTTTATTTGATATTCTTGCTTGGCTTGGGCAAAACTTAAAGAGGGTTCTCTTCATAAAGCTTTCAGCTGGACAGTAGAAATAGTATAAAATTTGTTGCTGTTTGTGATTCCAAATGCTAAATAAATATTTTTATTTAACTATTACTAGTGTCTGCTTTTTTGCTCAGGGGACAAACCTGGAAAAACGATTGTAGCAACAACACGGGCATAGATGAACCAACAAGCAATCAACTTAAAAGAGAATTTGAAAATAGAATTCTTAGCTAAATACTTACCAGCATCAATTGGTGGGGACCTCAATTGATTAGTTGTTCGTACTAGAATGTTAACTAAAACTCTTGATTTGAACTTAAGTATATAAAATGTACTTGTTTGGGTTTATGGTTTTTTTAACAAAATATATGAGATCAAGTAAAAATGAATGGATGCTTATGTACGCTACAAGAATTAAACTTAATTCGATGGTTCACGTACGACGTCTCAAAAATTGAGGTTTCGTGGAAAAAACTGCGGCGTCTTTATGATAACGTAGCGTAGCAAATTCGCAACTATGCTAAAAATTTATTGTGATGTCCACGCCTTTATTGAACGTTGCAATTTTGTGAGAATTGCAGTGAATGTGCGAAGAAATTTTGCGACACATCGTTGCAAGAAAACTGCAACCAATAATGAAATTGCTACGGTCGCAAATCTATAGGAAAAGCCTTGGCAAATTATAAGTTGTTTTCTTGTATGGTATATTAACGATTCGAGAAAGAAGATGATGATCACCTGTTTGATGCTATTGGCTAGCTCCCCGGCAAGAACCTTGTCGCCGAACAAGGAGACAGCCTCTTTGACTGACCGGAAGGGAGCCCGAGTATCGATCTCAGCCCTCTTCATCATCACAGCAACTCCATCTTCACCGTACATGTTAATTTAAGCCCGAAAGGAAGTGGACGCAAGTACAAGGTATCTTGTAATTCGAGTGATATGGTTAAGGACAGACAGAGACAAAGGAAATATAAGCATAAACATAAGCAGTAGCAGTAGGAGCTTCCTTACTTGGCGTCCACTTCACTGGAAATTAATATCTGATATAGTATCGGTAACATTGTAGGTGAAGCCTCTTCAGGTTCCTACTTGTCTTGTCTTTTGCTTGCTGAGGCGTGACTCCATCCGTAGCTAGCTAATCCAACGTTACCCAACCCACCATTTCAATATTTTCTAGATTCCTCATTTTGGGGTTTTCTTGTAAAGGCCCATTATGGACACAATTAATTATACATATCTAATGAGTAATAATGAGTGACCTTTTATTACATGAAATCTTGCTACTATATATTAAAGCCCAGAATGAATCATAAACCATAACATGCAATCACTGTCATATGTCCATCTGATTCAACCACCTTTCCTTTTCAACATCAATTCTTTCCTTTTTTCCATCTAACTTCTCTTATCTTTTATATGTCCTGTCTCCCAATGGCATGTAGGGATTGGTGGATCTATTACTCAACCAATACTCTATATATATATATATTCACTTCATCAACATTAAAAGTTAATAAATTCATGTTCCGCATTGAAATATGTTGTAGATCAAAAGCTGTTGATAATCTATGCTTCTAATTTATTTTTTATTATTTAAGAAAATTTCTGAGCACAAAAATATTAATATGTTTTGGCATAGTCCTTGTGTTAGCAAGGGAACAAAGTAGAGATGCTGGAGTCAACATCGTCTTGTCCGCCCTATCTCCTCATACCCAGCACAGGTTACTTTGTTTCTTCAATTTAACCAACAAACAACAAAAATAAATTTATGTTTCAATCTTAAAAAGAAGCTAACCACCGGTTTTTCTGGTGGTTACAAGTAGATGGTAAATACTAATATACTTATAATTTTTTATCCCGCCAATGGCATATACTTGGTAGAAACGATTTTACAGTATTTATTTAGAAAATAATTTTCAATTGGTCATAATAAAAATAGTAGCCATGAAACTTGAAAAATCAAATTGACTAGACACACTTAATTTTTCTGTCACCAGTTTTCGCTTCACTCTCTCTTGTTGTTCATTCATAGATCTCAACGGAATCACAATGTATGTTGCTGCTGTCTCGCTCTCACCGGCCGTCGGATCCTTCTGGACCAGAGGCCGCCCCGGGCCGCGCGTGAGGACCACCACCGTCCGATCACAAGGCACCGCCGTCTCCGTCTGCCCCATCCTGACCAAGTTGCAGAAGGATTGCGCCACACCGTTGCCCGTTCTGCGCCACGTGGCCGACGCCATGGCCGCTGATATGCGAGCTGGGCTTGCCGCCGATGGCGGCAGCGCACTCCAAATGATTTTCAGCGATGGTGATAGGCTGCCTAGTGGGTATGTTACTATACATGATCTAGGTTCTCTGTCTCTGTTGAATGCTTAAATTTGTTTGGAGCTTGATTAGTAGAGTAGTGTGTTTGTTCTTTTGGCAAATTTTGGTGAGATTGTTTATAGTTTGGTTGTAATCAAGTACTAAGCATGTAACCATTTTGAGTAAGCAACTTTATGTAGCTAAAAATCAAGAAATCTATACATTTCAGTTACTTCTTTTGTTGGAAATTGTGGGTTCATTTCAATTAAAGAGATTTATTTTATGCCTAAAAACAAATATAGCACTGTCTAATTCTTTTGTGCCATGTTTTGTGGAAGGAATGAGAAAGGATTGTTCTATGCTTTGGATCTTGGTGGCACCAACTTTCGAGTGCTGAGGGTGCAATTAGGTGGGAAAGAAGAGCGGGTGATTGCCACTGAATTTGAGCAAATGTCGATCCCTCAGGAGCTAATGTTTGGTACCTCTGAGGTTTGTTGATTTACATTGGATATCATCATTTTCGTAGAATGTTAGTTGGGACTGACTTTTTGTCAATTAATTATGTCCTTATGTTGCAGGAACTTTTTGATTTTATTGCTTCTGGGCTGGCCAAATTTGAACAGAGTGAAGATGGATTATTCCACTTGCCCAATGGAAGGAAGAGGGAACTTGGATTTACATTCTCTTTCCCCGTGAAGCAGACGTCCATTGATTCTGGCATACTGATGAAGTGGACAAAGGGTTTCGCTGTTTCTGGAACGGTTTGTATTACTGCTTTTTCTCCATAATTGTATAATTAGAAGATCTCGATATCTCACAGATAGCAAAGTGCCACGCTGTGTCCAATGTGATTGCAGAACTTGCTTCGAAAATCAATTTGTAATTTTCAACTCTACTATTGCTGCACTGTTACTGGCTTTAAATTTTAATACAGATGAGACACTAGGAACTGACACGGGAAGTCGGAAAAAAATTGGAGAAATGATTATAAAAATCTACTTGCAGTTGCATAAAAATCTATGTATGTTTTTGGGAGTTCTCATCTGAGTAGTAACTTGATTGATCTCTTGATTAATTCTAAAATCATCTAGGAAACAGACTTATCTGAGACATAGCAGACTTAGCAGCTCCTTGAAGGTGCTGCTCTAATGTCTCCATATGTTAGTCTGAATTGCAAATAGGTTTGCTTTACAAGGATATGCAAAGCTTTTTTAATGACTTAGTTGAAGTAACTATATTGAGGAAATGTGAACTAGCATGATATTTGTGCACCTTTTTTGGTATGTTCAGTTTTAGATAGGTTTTCTATCTAGTCTGAACCAAGTCACCAACTTATAATTGACTTCCCCAAAACATCTCAATACAACCATGTAGAATGTATGTATGGTTAGCTACTTAGCTTCCATGAGAAATGAACATGTATCAATATTGATATTCTAACATTGGAGCAGTAAATGAGGAACATTTCTTCGTAAATAATATTATATTTTCAGAGTTTTTTGTTGTTGGTATATGGCATTGTGTTCTATTTTAGTATGACAGATGTTCAAATTCTTTGCAGGCAGGAAGAGACGTAGTTGCTTGTTTGAATGAAGCTATGGAGAGACAGGGATTAGATATGCGAGTGTCTGCCCTGGTATGCTGTTCATATGTTCTCTCCTGATGGAAAATAATTTCTTGATTCATAAAACAATCTATTAATTATCATAAATTAGGTTAATGACACTGTAGGAACACTGGCTGGAGCAAGATATTGGGATGATGATGTAATGGTTGCAGTCATTTTGGGTACTGGAACCAATGCTTGCTATGTAGAACGGGTGGATGCTATTCCTAAACTACGGGGCCAGAAGCCCACTTCTGGAAAAACGGTATTCGAGATATGAGTGTTAATTTTTTAACTTATTCAGTAGCATAGTTAATATTGGAGCCTAAACTTGATCAATGTTTCATTTAGATCATCAACACGGAATGGGGAGCATTCTCCAATGGTCTTCCTTTGACAGTTTTTGATAAAGATATGGATGCTGCTAGTATTAATCCTGGTGAGCAGGTACACTCTACACTCTACCTTCAGTATTGATGGTTAATATTGATTATTCTGCTCTGGTTACATTAGGCTCTTACTGTATGGATTGTTCTTTATTTTCATCAACAGATATATGAGAAGACAATCTCTGGTATGTATCTTGGTGAAATTGTTCGACGAGTACTTCTCAAGATGGCAGAAGCAGGGGTTATATTTGGCAAATCCATCCCAGAAAAACTATCCAATCCTTTTGTACTAAGGTGATTGGACTTCCTATAATCTCTTATAGTTATGGAAACTCAAAAACTCAACTTGAGTATAAAAAAAAAACAAACTATTTTTAATGATTGAAATGCTAGATTATATAGTTATGAGCTATGAAGCACCGATTCGCTCAACACCTTACGAATCCGTATCGCATTGCGAATTGGACACGGATTCACTATGGATTCGTCAAAAATACGTGTGGATTCGCGAATTGGTATTTCCAAAAATGAAAAATTCTAAAAGAATGAGCATTCGTTCCAGAGTCGCAAAGGACACGCGAATAGTGTATCAGATTTGCAATTCCTGATTTTAAAATAATATTTTTGACAAAAAGTGGAAAGAAATAAATAAAAACTTACCGAATATTGAGATTACTGAAGTTTCCTCTTTTTTTTCTAATGACTTATGACTTATGGTTTATGTTGAAGATAATTTTGTGTATGTAATGTTGTGTAATTTAATTTTTGAACTCTAATATAAGTAATTATTGGATATAAAAATATATTTGTAAAAAAAATAAAAATTACTTGTCCTAACGAATCGTATCCTATATATTTTCTTTTAAATTGCAAATCACGTGTCTGAAACGCTTCGCGAATTGTATCTCGTGTCCGAATCTGTGCTACATAGGTTATGAGCGTCAAGCTATAATGCTATATGTGATGTAGCTGTATATAGCATTGCATTAGTACTTCTGTGTACTTTTTGGGGTTTCATTATTGATGATGCTAAGATATTATATATGGCTATAGTTTTGTGCTTCAAGATACAAAGCAATAAATAAAGGAAGATATGTTCCAAACATTCTTGTAAAAAGCTGCAAGCTAACTCAGAAGATACTTGTCCTGCCTAATTTTTTGTGACTTGGAACATACTTGTTCCGTTTCTAGTTACTGTTTTGAAGGATACCAGTTAAGTAAAAGCTTGAAACCCTTGTTTGCCATTGTTAATTGACATAGTAGACTGACCTGTCCCCAGTTGAACCGAGTAGAGTAGTTCTAAATCCATGTAAACTGAAGAATGCTCTAAATTGTATTTTGTAGGACTCCAGATCTCTGTACTATGCAGCAGGACAACTCTGATGATCTTCAAGCTGTTGGGTCAATCCTGTATGATGTAACTGGGGTACGTCTTCTCATCATAGGCTGTTAATGTAAATGTTAATCTCTTCTTAAAAATGAGTTTCAAGGCTGGGAATGCATGATTTGTTCTTGGATTGGATGTCTTTGATATTCTCAAAACTTTAAGTAGTTTTGCTTGTGAAAACGTTTCTTTTTGTCAATGATCATCTGTTTTTCTGTCTCCATATATGTTGGATCAGATCGAATCCAACTTACGAGCAAGGAAAATTGTGTTGGACGCATGTGACGCCATAGTGAAAAGAGGTGGGCGCTTAGCTGGCGCTGGAATTGTAGGGATTCTGCAGAAGATGGAGGAGGATTCGAAAGGGGTCATCTTTGGGAAGAGGACAGTGGTTGCCATGGACGGGGGCTTGTACGAGCACTACCCTCAGTACAGGGAGTACCTACAAGATGCAGTTACAGAGCTTCTTGGGGTTGAAAAATCAAAGAATGTGTTGATAGAACACTCAAAAGACGGGTCTGGGATTGGGGCTGCTCTCTTGGCTGCTGCGAACTCCAAGTACGAGCATGACTATTGAGGCAAATTAAGCTTACACCAACCTATATATGATGTAATTCAGTTGCGGAACCAAGCACGGTTGTGATTTTGTAAAGTAGTTGTATTTAGATTATAGAATAAAGGGAAGAACCTGATACACCAAAGATTGGAATGCTGTATTGAAGTGGAGTGTAGAGCAACTAATAATGGAAGGATTGGAGAGACCGCGCCGTGCCTGCATTGATCACAGCAATTTTGTACTATGTTTCATGTAATATATACTGTTGTCTATTTCAGAAGTGGTTTTTGCACATGAGCTGATTATAAATACAGTCAAATTTTAAGTTTGCCCGACATGTCTTAGTGATTTTAGTATATCAAGAAACCAATTTATTTGTTCTGAGAGACTTATTTTTCCTTCCTAATTTCATTTTCCCCTAAATCCTGTTTTCTCACAAAAACCGGCAAAAGTAATTAGGATTAAAGTTATCGTTGATCCTCCAACTATACACTTATATTATAATTGATCCTAGTACTATTTT
>JAYMSZ010002188.1:0-12487 GCA_036897665.1 Pelargonium citronellum
ACTGATATAAAATTATATCAGTCAACTGATATCCATATTACTCATATATATATATATATATATGTATACACACATTACATGCGGCAATTTCGGGTTCAATTATAAGTCTAATCCTAATCCAATTCAAACAGATTTCAAGTTTATTTAAGTTTCAGTCTCATGTCAGTTCAGATTACACTTTTCATGTATAAAATATGTTGATTTGTGCTGGCTTTTTTATTCGATCTAAAATTTTGCGGTATAAATTCAACGTAATTTTATCTCAAAATTGGTCAAATCAAATTTCGGGTATCGCATATTTGGGTCTAAATTGCAAACTAAAATTTTAAGTGATTTAGACTCAATCATTTTATTGAAATTAACATACATGTACCAATAAATTTGTGAGCATATAACGTCTTATCAATTCATTTTGTGTCCATTTTTAGTCTCGGTCACTAATGAGATTCTTTGCTCTTGCATACACACATATATGTTTATTTATTTATTGATTTATCTGAAGATGTCATTACCAATTTCATAATAATAATTATAATAATAAAGTTCTCTTAATCTGTTTTAGTTTGGTAAGGTATGGATTTATGGTAAAGATAATATTATCCTTGAAGCAAAAAAGAAAAAATGTGTCCATTTTGTTCAAGAATCCCAGAATTTTGGTATTAGCTTTTTATTTATTTTAATTAGGAAATGTTCTTACCTTATAGTATTTTCCTGATTTGTATACAAATTCAAGAAGAAGAAAAACATTATCACGAGGAAAGAATATAATTCGAAAAGATATTATGTAGTATGCAATTAAAACTTGTAGTAGATAAAGTTATTTTTTAAGGAACAACAATTCTTGACAGTTGATATTTAGGATTTGTTTTTGTCTTTTTTGGTATGAAAGAAGTAGGTGTTAAAAACTTGAAAGTAGCATTTGTGGACTTTGTTTAAGATTGCAAGAGAAATTTGCCATAAATTTTGTAAAGATAATCCATTTAATTTACATTATTTTAAAAACGCAAATATTTATGATTTATGGATAGTTAAGTTTTTTTTTTAGAAAAATATAGTTAACATTTTGAACTTTTTCTTAAAAGAAAAAACATTTTGCGGCATAATTGTTACGGATTGGAAGTCGTTGTAATGGCCTTTCCGTTGATGATTGACATTATTTTGTGATAGAGGTTGTTGCAACTCGTAACATGACATACACATGTCGCAAAATGCATCGTAGAGAACGAATAGACTAGTTGTCGCAAGTTGTCCAACATTAATTTGTAATAGATATTTGTCGTAAATGCGATTTTTTTATAATTTTTTTAAATGTCAAATTCAAAATAATAATTTATTTAATATATTATATTGTATTGCTATTTATATAATATGTAATTGTAATTACCAAAACATAAATAATCACACACACACAAAACATCTTCAGTCTGTCTTATTAAGTCGAACAACAGTTATAATCAGTCAGAATGAGGTGGACATGCATTATGAGAGGCGGTTCGGTGTTTATGGACATGCCCCCCACATCGCCTCAAAATCATCTTCTATTCTTTTGAACTCCTCGTGTTTAGGCATACGGATGACTTAATGTCAAGCATGTGTCAAGTTAATACTCTCCTTCTGCTGAACAAAGTTAGGTAATTCAAATACTAAAAACAAGATAATTTTAAAGAAAAATTATTTATGCATGCAACCGTCATATATACATGTCAAATACATGTAGTTGCTGAAATTGAATCATAATCGTCCAGCTAACACAAAATGAGACTCACTACCCACCTCCTGAAAACTAAAGCGGACCAGAAACACATGAAATGACTCACTTTCCACCTATCACAATATAACACTCATCTAACATATATTTGACATGTAATACCACTGCATACGCCAATATGCTACCAACTTTAAATATAATCATTTTACATCTAAATTGAGAGCAACCTAAAGTGGTCTATTAAAGCCAAATTGGCAACTAGTTATGGCTGACTTGACATAGAGATCTAGTTGTGTTAGCTGAGCTGGCTCCTGGGAATTGCCATTTGTCAGTGGTCACCAAAAATGGCAGCTAACATTTATTCTAAACCAATCAACAAACAATGTTTACCAGAATCACTCTCGCATCCTACAAATTAACCAAACCAGTATCTTCTACAAGACTACAACTACAAATACATATTATGGTTCAACATCAACCCTCAAATGAATATTAGTTAATTTTCTAGTTAATTACCTTCTATTTCAAATTTTAACTCCTTAATTTTCACAAAATTACAAACCTGCCGAATTGTTTGTCTCCGTGTTTCTTGGATGAACAAAACCCAAAAACAGTGGTCAGTAACAACAGAAATAAAATATATATTGAAAATTTAACAGTTTGACACGTGGCAGCTAGATATTTAGTAACAAGTGCAATAATAGAATATTGACATTTGATTTGAATTTTTGGTGAAGACAAGAGGTTCTGAGGTTGAAGTTGGCATTGGCAATGCCAACCCAGGAGAAAGGTCTGTGCAATTGTGCAAACTGCATGGTGTGGATTGATAGTGATGGCAATATATGATTATGGCAACAGCTTCCACCACTCTTATTTGAAACACAAGCCTAAAATCACTCATTTTCAACGTATAAAGTCGTTTGAGACATACGTTGTGACCGTGAAATGTGATGATCAAAAGAAAAAAATTGACTAAAATCAAGTAGTAGAGTGAATATATGCTCATCTTTTATTTATTAGGGCTAGATTTCAAATCACCCTCAAGACAATATGTTGGTATATTAAGTGTGTGTGGTGTGAGTTGTAGTGTGCGCGCGCGTTAGTTTACTTAATAAAAATATTTTGAAAAGGAAAAAATTGTAACACTTTATGAACTATAAAAAACTTTTTTTAAAAAAATGTATTAGAGGTTGGCACAACTGTGTGCTAGCCAATTAAATGGTCGTGCAAATGAACACAAAAGTTTGGTTATTGGATCTCTCAGCTTGAACGATCGTTTCAAAAGGTTTGAATGACCATTAAATGCGTCAAATTAAGGCTAAAGTTCGTTTATTCCATTTTTAGGCTGGAACTAGGCTTTTTATATGTATTATACATTGTTATAATATAAATACAATGTAATGAGTAAAACTCTACTAGTGTAAAGATAGTGTGGGAGAGCCAACAAAACACAAAGTAGACATATTAGTCATATCCTAGTTTGTGTGAGAATTATAACAATATCATAGTAGATCATTTTATAGGGTAAAAATTTTCTTGAAAAAAGTTATTGAATAATTCAATAAAAGAAGTGAAATACAACTCACAAATATAAACAAGTTGTTGAACCACATATCTTCTTATTCTATTCACTATCTTACAAACAAAATTTCTACAAATTGGCGTAAAATTAAAATTTATTGTATAACGACTCCATCAATTTTTCTCAATCGTGCCTTGTGAGTAATATTATAACAACTATCATGTTAAAACAAGAATTGCTAAAACAAGAATTACAAGTCTCTATACACTTAACTGTTCTTACAAACCCATCAAATCATAACAAGCTAGCTAGGTAGGAAGATAAAGCAAAGCACACGAAGAATATAATAGAAGTTGAATCATAAACAAATATGCTTAAATGCATGATTAGGTTAGGCATGATTCAATGGAGGAAGCTAATGGGATGAGCAAGCTTTAAGTGGATTCTTGTCCAATGGGTCCACCATGCACCATTTGGAACTTATCGTTAATATGGATGGTTCCATTTCAGTTAGAGAAAAGACAGAAGACGAGAAAGTGGTCCAATAAGGTGAACAAAAGAAAGGCCACTCCCATAAAAATATATACATAAATTAAGCTCTCGAGTGAGGCATTGACATGTGTGTCTCTATGAGCATCTTATAATATATTGCAAACGTGTCCTCAAGAACCTACTTGAATGTAAGATCAGAAGATTGATCCATAGTGGACCAGCTCAAGATCAACTTCTCCATAGTCTTTTTCCCATCTCTCATGGTGTTTCATGTGCAGTGCTATACCAAGTTGGAGTAATAGCACAAATTCAATGCCTATGATGCCTAGTGGGTGCATGAAAAGGTTGGTCTCAGTGTTTGTTTTGGAGGTCTAAGATGTATGTCTAATAGCGTTTAGCCAAAAGTTGTATGACGGTTAAAGTATAAAAGAACAATTTTCAGACATCAGAAGTTTACAAGAAGTCGAACAAGAGTTTTCTCTACAGAAGATTAGAGGCTCTTGTACTCACCCAAAATGGCCTATCATTTGACAATGGTTGATGTCTATGACCACATTGACACCAACTCTAGCTATATTCTTCGATTGATTACCAACCCTTTTTCTCAACCGTCAAATTGAATTGATTTTGGTTATGTCGACTAAGAAAAAACTACAATTCAGTTGACCCAATGAAGATAGGAGTCGACCTTATATTTAAGATAAACATGTTTAAACGGTAAGTGGAAGACTGAACTATTTTCACGGTAAGCCTGGATTGATATCGGTCGACCTGTTAGACATGAAATAATCTGATGATACTTTAGTAAATTCATAATCATAATTTTCCCTTCAGACAATTTTACTAAACAATTTCATAATCCATAATTATCATAATAATATTTTATTCTCCGCAAACATTTTATCTGCAAAAGACAATTACTGAGTTAAACATATCTTTTTAACTGGATTGACCATGTCGCAAGAAGCTCCAGCTGCAACATACTTCAAGCGTATAGCTAGAGCCCATTGCCCCACTAACATCCTCAAATCCTTGACAAATGAAATGTTCAAGACACACATCTCCACGTAGGAGGTCGTGAGTTCAAATCTTATTGTGTCGGGTGGAGTAGAATTTGGGTTAAAATGGGAGAGTTATCCCTGTTGTGTAGCTCAACTTTTTCAAAAAAAAAAATCAAAATTAAATTGAGACAACAACCAAAACAAACAAATTACATTGTTTTTTCTTTCTTTTTTTTCTTTTAACGCACATTGGGTTACAGAGAATTTGAGGGATCATTTGTAATAACGGTTATATCCATCATTGGGCTGGGCTCTAGAACGGCCCATATATGTAACACATGAGCCAAAAGTTTTTACACCTGAAGTTTCATACACAACTTATGGGCCTACAAGGCCCAAATATAGTTACGGTTCTCTTTTTTCTTTTCTTTATATTTTTTTTAAATCTACCTTTCTCTCTCTTAAAATCGTATGTATATAGTTGAATTTATTTAATTCGTAGCTTATTTATTTTATAAATGTCACACTTTTTTTTATAAGCTATAAATGTCACACATCTCCGCTTAAATTCACTTTATTGTAAACTTGTTATGTAATAGCTACTAATAAGAGTTTAAAAATTCAGGAGCACAAAGTACTTTTTTTTATAAGCAACGGTCAGGAAAGAGACAATGCTTCTTAATTCTAGCCTAGGGCTTTTGACACTTTACCGTACCAAAGTGGTCTCCTA
Organism: Pelargonium citronellum; assembly: GCA_036897665.1. Lineage (NCBI taxonomy): Eukaryota > Viridiplantae > Streptophyta > Magnoliopsida > Geraniales > Geraniaceae > Pelargonium > Pelargonium citronellum. The sequence goes on from JAYMSZ010002188.1 coordinate 5,454, forward strand.
CACCACCACCACCAAGAATATGTTGAGTGGGGATCGATCCTGAGACCTCATCTCACTCACACAGCTAGAATAACCAACTGTACTACCCTAGTGGTTAGAAGCACAAAGTATGGCAACATAAAAAAATTTATTTCTAGCAATTCTTAGTTTATAAAATATGAAAGTGAACATTCATTTTTGTGACGGAAATGTTATTGATATTCTAACATAATTACATAATTCATTCACCCACACTTTATTTTAGAATCATTACATTTAAAATTACTTATTTTAAAACAATTAATTTGTTTCTAATCCCTTCGTGGGATTACGTTATGTCTTCCATTATTAAATTTTTTGTTTCATCTTTTGAGTAAATGCATTTTACTTGAGGCTACTGCTGAGTTAGATGTTTTTGAATAGAACAATGACTGGTTTTACACTATTGTTGTTAGACTTTAACCAGTTATATTATCGTTTATAGTTTTTGTGAACATTCAAAATCTGCAAATTAGATTACTCTTAGTTATCATTTGGCAACGAGAAAGTAAATTTTTTCGGAATGTTAACTTTTCTGGGAAAGTTGATAAGGGCATTTAGCACATCGGAAAGTGAAAGAAAAATGCAGAAACCCGAGTTGTGTAAAGTGAATATTATGTTTGGATAAAAATTGCAAAAAATAGGTAAAGAGTCAGAAAATATTGAATAATTACATAATTGTCCCTTTGATTTAAGTATAGATTATGTTGTAAAATTGAATTAATGAGTCCATATTTAATTTTTTTAATTGTATAAGTAATTTATTTTGACCGATGCACATATTTAAATAATAAAAAATAAATCAAATATTTACCATTGTTATATGATGTATATTCAATTTATAAATATATTCGTAATTATATTATATTTTATTTTATGTTTACAAAATTAAAATTAAAATTTATAAGTTTTTGAAGAATGAGAGACAAATATGATTTTTTTAATAATTTAAATGATATGAGTTAAGTTTTTGAAAACAAAGGACATTATGGTCATCTGATATAAAAAATTAAGGGTATAAAAGTCAAATGACTTTTCTACTACTTGAAAAAGTACGTAGGATTCTAAAATCTCATCTCCCCCATGTGATTTTAGATTCTGATGTACGTGAGAAAATTACTGAACTTGGGAAAGTTACTTTCTCATTCACTTTCCTTGAACAATTTGTCAAACATAGTATTTTAGTTTGATTCTCAACTTGCCCTTATCACCTCAACTTTCCCTTATCAAAAAATAAGTTCTCAAATGATACCGTAAATAAAATACATGTGTGAATCATTTTCCTAAAATCTGACAGCATTCTGAAAAGACACCCGGATGAGTTGTTTACAATGTGTTACCTCTTGCATGTAACAAGTGGAAAAAATAAGTAACCCGTGGAGAAGACGACAAACATATTCTAGTACGTCTGATTGACCGAATCAAAACAAACGCATATAACTATTTTCATTTCTTTCTATTTTTTAAAAAAGCAAAAACAAAAAAAAATCTTTGAATTATTCTTTTTGCGACCGTCCAATATGGCGGGCCACTTCAAATTCTAACTCAATAATAAAAACTGCGATAAGATTTGTTTCAAGATTTGCAGGACAAGTCTTGAAACAATGTCACCGACTAGAATCCAACTTCACTGTCTGCAAACCAAATTTGTTTACATATGGGAAATGTTGCACCATTCTAGCCATTTTGCAGACAAGTAGCACATGTGTGTCCAGTGTCCTTAATATTGTGCAGATATTTGTGCATCTAGCTAGTCTTTATTTTTATTTTTATAATAAACACTGTAAAAAACTCGCGATCGGTACGTGACAAAATTTACTGTTACAAATCTATAAATTTTAATCACAAAATGTAATTTGTGACGGAACTATGACATAATATTTCTGTCACAGTTTGAGTTGTAACAAATGGTTGCGACGGAAAATCCAATCACATATGTGTGTGACGAAAATTTCCGTCACAATTTTTGAATGTACTGTGACGGAAAATTTTCTTTCACTGATTTCCGTCACAGTTTTTGTATTGAAAGATTAAGGTCGATTTATTTTGGATGAACATGATTTAATTCATAACATGCTTGTGTCAAACTTTCTTCTCCATGAAAAATATAGCTTTTTGGTTAATGAATTATTCATATCTATATATGACACAAATAAAGACTACAAGTAAAAACTGAATTTGATTGGGAATTTACTAGGAAAATTTGTCTCCGTCGCAAAATTTAGATTTGTTAGACCTTTTTGCGAGGGGGATATAGTTTACGAGATTTCTAAAGATGAAAACCTGTGGAAAATTATATTTTTGATCCCACCAGTATATTGCGAGGGAAGTTTCGAGACGGATCACTCACAAATATAAACATTCGGTAATTTGCGAGGAAAAGTTAGGAGACATTGCCTCACAAATTGGTAAAAATGAAAATCAATTTTAAATTTGTAATGGGATTGTCTCGCAAATCTATATCCGTAGCAGATGAATAAATTGAATTTGTGAGGCCTCACTTGCAAGAGTGCCTCACAAATTGTGAAAAATGAATTAAATCATAGAAGTTTTCTTCTTCTTCTTTTTTATAAGCAACGAGACAACAAGTCTGTAAATCTGTTACTTGTTTGTTTTTTCCTTAAATTTATAAATCTTAATCCATACCGTCGATAAATAAGCTAAAACCTGAGACCTCAAAGGAAATTTAAAGTGCATCAACCGTTTGACTCAACATGCATTGGTTTCTTCTTCTTCTTCTTCTCTTTGTCTCTCTCTTTCTCTCTAAAAAAATTTGCGAGAACATGCACAATATTTCTTTTGCAATATATCCTCGCAAAAGTCCTCACAAACTTTTACTAGGGTGATGTGTTTGCTAGAGAATTATTGTCTCGCCGAGCATGATTGCGAGGAATTTCTCTAGCAAATGTCCCTAGCAAACTACACTTTTTATCGTGCACTCATTTTTACCGATAAAAAAGTATTAGTGAACCTGAACAATGAGAATCTCATTCAAACATTTTGTTATTCATTTTCATGCTTCAACAATAATTATGTATAGATGCTTTATACCTTAAGAATTTCCTATTGTCTTATTTAATACAATCAATATAAATAATAAAGTATTATGATACATATTATACAAAACACGTTGAGTGCCAAAATATTATAGTGTGGACCACCCTCAAACGTACAGAAGTATATCATTTCAGTTACAAAGTTTTCAAAGCTATGTTGATTATATATATATACACATTTCTGTATAAGTGATCACAGGTAATTAATCTCTACTTCACTAGAAGTCTAGAACTAAAAATCCAAAACCATCCTAGCTAGCTAGCATGAAATTTTATGTCCCTTACCTAATTCTCTCAATACTTGCTCTCCTCTTCTACAAGCTCATTCCTCTTCTTCACCAATCTAAATCTAAAACTACTTCCACAAAACTCCCATGTCCACCAGGCAACACGGGGTGGCCAATTATAGGAGAAACTTGGTCATACATGTCAATGGCCAAAAAAGGACTCCAACACAGATTCATATCCGATAGGGTCATCAAAAACTCATCCCCTAACATCTTCAAGACCTCTCTGCTCGGAGAAACCATGGCGGTCATGGCGACGCCGGAGGGAAACAAGTTCTTATTCTCCAACGAAAACAACCTTGTTCAGTCATGGTGGCCCACCTCCACCATCAACATCTTTAATGGCCGTGACAAGCCAGCCACGGCCAGGGAGTCCAAGAAGCCCCGAAAGTTGCTCGCCCCGCCATTTTTGAAACCTGACTCCTTGCATAAATACGTTTCTACTATCGACGCACTCACGAAACAACATTTGCACTGTCAAGAAGAAGAAGTTGTGGCTAAGTTACCTGGTTCGCAGAACGTTTCGGTACGGGAACGGAATCAGAAACACAAAAACTTAGTATTTTACTATTTTAGAGTTTGAAAAGTTAAGGGTATATTTCTTTAGAACGTTTTGATTCATAACATATATTCAAAGAAAACTATGTTTTTCTCTTGCATATTGGTGATTTTACTTGGAAAAAAGTTAGTTTTTTTATATATAGTATTTTCTTTAAGTGGGAACGCATGTTTTTCCGTTCGGATCGATAGTTCAGAAAAAAAAAAATCTAGAACGGAGATCGCTACCTGATAAGAGTTTTCTGGTGACAGAGAACTGTGGTAGTGAAGATCCACCCACTTGCAAAGCATCACATGTCGGCGATCTCTTGTAAGTTGTTCTTGAGCACCAAAGATGGAGAAGTGGAAGCAAAAATCGAGAATTTGCTTGCTCGCATTGAAGCTGGGATCGTTGCGCTGCCCGTAGACTTGCCGGGGACTAAGTACAGGCGTGCCAAGGCGGCCGCCAGGGAATTCCACGAGATGATACTTGCAATGATCAAGCAGAGGAAGATGATGATCAAAAATAGAATGGAACATCAGGATTTGCTGTCATATTTGCTTCATCACAGTGAGGAAGATGGTGAATTTGTCAAGGACTATGATATTGCAAAGCAGGTGCTCAGTTTTATCTTCCCTTCCTATCACGAAACAAGCATTGTCATAGCCTCCGTCGTCAGCTGTCTCGCCGACCATCCTCAGGTGTACGATAGAGTACAAAGAGGTATATATCGACAATCTCGTGATTAATGTCGTGTTCTTTTCTTGTACCGGATCAAAGTTAGTTAGTGTCGTATATTATATTTTCTATCCACGTGCATATGTGTTTAACATACTTATGTGATGTTGACTAACTTGTTATAAGCCATTGTTGACAATTCACTCATAGTTAAATTAGTTTCGTAAACATGAAACAAATCACTTATTTTGAGACAGACAGAGTATTTATTTTGACAATTATTACAGAGCAAATGGAGATCGCAAACTCGAAAGGATCAGAAGAGTTGCTGAATTGGAAGGACATACAAAAGATGACATATTCATGGAATGTGGCAAAGGAAGTGTTGAGACTGTTCCCAGCTGGACTGGGTGGCTTCAGAGAAGCCCTAACTGACTTCAACTATCAAGGATTTATGATTCCCAAGGGTTGGAAGGTAATTAGTTACAATTTGAGGTGTTGGTTTACTTATAATAATATCGTTAACTGCAGATACATTGGAGTGTGCATGCGACACATAAAAATCCAAAATACTTTGTGGATCCGGAAAAGTTTGATCCATCAAAGTTCGAAGGAAAAGATCAAATCCCGTACACATTTGTTCCATTCGGAGGAGGACCGAGAATGTGCCCCGGAAAGGGCTTAGCTCAGTTACAAATACTAGTGTTCATGCACAATTTGGTGACAAAGTTCAAATATGAGAAAGTGTACCCAGATGAAAAACTTGTGTATGACCCAATTTTAGCTCCAACCAAAGGTCTTCCTATTCGCCTTTACCCTCTTGCATGTCCCTAGATAAGCCCTATCAGTCACCAAACATTTAAATATTACATGAATGATTTGGCCTAGCTTGTAAGATACAAAATATATGTACAATGTTTTGAATAAAAGATTCTCTATATATCATATATGTTAATGCAGCAACCTACCTTTTGATATGTTTATTAAATTTAATTTTATCTCTGTTGGCCTTTTTATAATGCATTTGAGCTTTTTATGTATTTGATATATATTGAAGAGAAAATTTAACCGATGAACCAATAATACATGAAGCCCCAAGTGTGAAGAAACTGGACTGAATAAAAAATAAGTTGCTTAAAATGCATGAAAATTGAGAATTGACAAAAATCATCTGTTGATGATGTCTTTAGAGCCGAAAACAATAATTTTATACTATGTTTTCTTTATAACATTAAAGTTTTATAATAACAAAATGAGTAACTTCACATATATAATATGAATTGTAAGCCTTTTTTTTCATTCAGGTACTTTACTTTTAAAGTATGAAACCGTCGGTTCATTCTTTCAGATTCCATAACCCAACAATTCAATTTTGTGTTGAGGCATTTATATATAAATTCTGGATGTCTCGGGAGCAGGTAATTAAGCAGTAGTGTATAAGATAAGTGGGTTCATTGAAGCTTGTTGGATTAAACAGTTTAAGAGTTTTGAATTCTCTTTGAGATTTCGTGTTTGCCGTCGGTGGAGTTTGAGATTATAGGAGAAAAGGTGCCCAACATTGTGTAACTGATCAATTAATAAAAAAAAATGTGAGTTGCAAGGAGGGAAAATCTTAAATGTGAATCTCATTTTGTGCACATATTTATTGCAAAATCAATGAAGTCAATACCAACATTTGGAAAATATACAATTAGGAGGTGAAGCACTAGTTATGGTGCCACTGTTATGTTGAATTAAGGACACGAAATAATCGTTTTAAATGAATGGGAAGTCGTCCATTATAGATTGTTGATAAACTTTTCTAATTGTTACACGTACACTTTCACTCAACTATCAGTGGTCAAAACTCAAAAGGAGCTTCACAGTACATTCACTATGTTTTACGCGTATTCAAGGACTAATGGGGTAATTACAAATACCCCTTACCTATTAGTCACTTAAAAAGGATGAGCACTTAAAACTTTTTTTTGACGGATGAGCACCTAAAACTTTTTTTTTGAAAACACACGACCCTAATAATTTGTCAAAGTTGATTTCGTTAGTTAAAAGTAACTAAAAAACACAGCCTCTTATCATATGTCTTACACATGACAAATGATTTTTTCAATATTGCCGAAGCCCTTCAGGCGTTTAGATCGTTACGCGTGGGCTCATATGTTGATCATTTGGTGCCAGATGGCGTCCTCATCGAGCATCCAGTGTCATCGTTCATTTCTTCTCCAATGCCCCCAACACTTTCTTCATGGGCCTGATAACCTCAAATGCCGACTCAGCCCAATCCTGTGAATGTCATTACTAGGGAAGACGAATTTGGTCTTCTTTCTGTTGGGCCGGGAAGGTATTTGTTTGATGATGATCTGGGCCCAAATGGGGAGCTTCTTGATGGGTCCATCTCCCTCGTTGCTCAATCTGGTTCAGTTGGGAACAACTCTGCTTCTTCGGTTTTTGTATTTGTTG
>JAYMSZ010002189.1:0-12486 GCA_036897665.1 Pelargonium citronellum
TCTTGATGAAAACGCCCCCTTTTTCCTTAGAAGCTTGACCCACCGCCGATCAAAAAAGACCGACGGTGGTTCAAAAAAAAATTGTAGAAGAAAAACTAGAAATGACAGCTAGGGTTTCCAGAGAGAAAAGTCTTCACTTGATAGGTAAGATATCTTTTTTTTTTCTTTTAATTCTTTCTTTCCCATTATATATCAACTTTATTATTTATAAACCTTAAGAAAGTCTTTGGAACACAACAATACTTAATTTAAATCTACTTACTTCCTTCGTAATCCATTTTTATACTCTCACTTCTCTACCAAACTCTTACTTTACATCTCCATATTTTATGCTAATCTTAATTATCTGTATAAATTTGACCCTTTTTTTGTTGACAATTCTTCCATTTTGAGGTTTGAACAGTATTTTGTTTAGTTTTTCGATAATGAACATAACTACAAATAAGCGACAAAATTGTACAAAACTTACATTTTACACTTTCATTCACTGGTAGTAATCCCTATGAGAATGTTTAGTTTCTGTAGATAACAAATAATTACAGACTTGCAGTAATATTTTATATTGTAGAGTGTAGAAAGGTGACAGGTTGTTGTTAGCAAAGAAAGATTTGGCAAAGTAGGCACCGCCATTTCGGCTGCAAGTTGAGCAACCACCCAATCAAATTTTCTCTTACCTTAACACCAAGGTTTTGATTTTGTCCATAATTTCAAACTTTGATCAAAACCAAACCCACAAACCAGGGCTGCTACAGTAAATAAATTCATGAAAGCTCATAGCGTCACGACAATATTATCTATTTTGTTTTAAATTTTCTTTCTACATTCTTCTCTTCTTTTCTTTTACTTCTTTCTCACCAATTATTTTCAACCTACCCTGATCTTCATTTAATTCAAATTTAAAACTTTCTCGTAGAAATGTTGCATGTGCTCCCAAAAAGTTGATAGATAAAAAAAGTGATGACTTGTATTGTATGCAATTTGTAGCCGAACATGGAAAAACACTGCATTTCTATTGTAGCAACCTTTGTTTACCTTGACCAATGACTATTTTGTATAGCCACAATTTTTTTCTTCTCCTTTTTCGCAAACTTCAACATCAATATATATCCAATTGTACGTGCCCACTAGGAAACTTGGAAATCATATATTTTGTCGGCCAAAATTTGACGATTTCATTGGTCGATCAAATGACTAGTCGCGACTATTATATATTCACCTCTAAACTCAATACATTACTACTTCTATTGGTCCATTTTATGGTCCTGCTTTTGCTTTTAGTGTCCAATGTCTCCATTGCCAAGCTAGCTAATGGATTGGACTTGGAATCTATGTATTTAATTATACATAAAAATTGACATAAGTATGACAATTGTACTCATATCAATATGAACTGGGAACCAAAAACAAAAACAAAAAACCACTAGCTACTACTGTTTCTTTTCAAATGTTGGGACGTTACCAAATGAAGAAAAAAATAATGGAAAAACCAATGACTAGCTAACTACAGATTCTGTTCAAAAGGGTTGCAACAAAGTTGTACTATTCTACAGTGTTTAAAACGTGCTATATTATATATATAATAATAATTAATACGTACACATGTGTTTTTTGGCTGGAAAGAGTGACTTGCACATTTCTGAGTCTTTCATTTGGTACAATAATGCCCACCTACTAAAACTCTGAAACATGCTTCTCTATTTATATATTTATTTATTAGTCGGCAGTTTATGATTAGTTAGAATTAAAGTCACATTTATATAAATACAAAAAGTGTGGTTCTTTAAGCAATATATTAATGAAATTTAAAATGATACTAATCCACCTGATTAAGCTAAATGACATTCTTTGTAAGGGATAAACTGTTTGAGTTTCTTAATATGACATTTAATAATGGTCAAGTTTGATAAAATAAACTCAACAAAAATTTTAAGCTAATAATTAAAGGCTTAATTTAATTTTTTATAATTTAACTTACTCTTTTACGTGCAAACTCAATTTCGTTTTGCACGTGGCCCATGCCTAAATCTATTTCACCAAGACTCTGATATCGTGTAAAGAATAAAAATTGAACTTATAGTTTAAAGCTCAATTCAATTTTTATATTCTAAACTAAACAACCCACTGCAAGTCTACAACAGTGTACCAATCAAAGCATAAACTATTCTATCAACTGTATGTTATTTCTTAGTCTTGATAAGTAATTAAAATCTTAGCTGAAACCACAAACACACTCCCAATTATTGTTTCATCACTGTCTTCAATGTATAGAACATTATGATCGAGTCTCTTTGGCCCTCCATTGCTGCCATTAAATAAGACTCTGAAGTCTGAACCATGCATGCATTTCTCTACTCTCCAACCTACCACCCATTATTTTTCTTTGCTGGTCATTACTCTCAGCAAACTTACGACTCCTACTTCCATGACCATCCTTCTAATATGCAATTACCAAACACCTTTAAATATATATTTAAAAGAAATTGGTTTCATCATTTTTGTCTTTGTTGGAATATGCCATTAGGCCCATTACATTTTCCACCAAAAGTCAGGTGTGCTGAGCTCAGTCCAAAATAAAAACTCCAGTAAACAAAATAAATTAATATTGAAAAAGAAATGAGATAGAGAGAAATGGTATAAAATGCCAACAACCCATCGTGTATAAAATAAAACTATTAAATTTTCATGAATGATATATAGCAGAGAACAAAATTACGAGTGAAGAAGGAGATTAGAAAAGAGAGAGAGAGAGAGAGTTGACTGAGATCTACGTTGACCATCTGATCATAGTTCCACGTGGCTGACATAGGTAACGTATAAATAAAAAGGAGTTAGGTTTGGACAGCCAGGATTTGGAGAAAAGCATGAATGCGGTGATCCGTGTTGAGACAGCTTGCTTATTTACTTCAAACGATGCGTTTCACACTACCATGTAATTGCAAACCAACTCTAAATACTGGAATTTGATAAAACCTTTCACATTCCACCCAAACAACACAGACAATTGTGACTTGTGAGTATAGTTTCTACTGTTATAAATTAAGTTTTGGTGGTTAAGGAAGCTAAGCCAAATATTAATTCGCTTAGCCAAAACCATGAATAAGGTGATGACACCTCGTTAAAATTCATGGATACAGACGGATTAAATTTAATGAGGTGTCATCATCTTATTTGTTTGACTTAGACTAAGTAAAAAATTATATAACTTAAAATTCTTATTATCTCAAGTTTTATTATAAAATTATTAACACGTATTAATGAGTAATGTGTTGTACTTTTCAAATTTTGTATACGTTTTATTTTCTTTTTAAAATGATGTGTTCGTTAATTGAACATGACACATAAATTATTTCAATAATGACATGGTCTAATTATAACGCGCCACATGTATAATATAGCTAAAAAAATATAAGAAATATGTATGCTACATACAAAAGTTTGTTTTTGTTCAAAATATGGTGTCAATTAATTGAACATGACACATCAATTATTTCAATAATGACGTTGTCCAATTATAATGCACCATATGTAGAATATAACTAAAAATATATTAAAAGAAATGTATGTCACATAAATTGTCATGTCACTTTATACAAAATTTGAGAAATCATGAAGTGTTTTCTTAAGGAAATAAACGTAATTGTTCATTAATACAATTGAAATAATTAATGTAGTATAATTAAACAGTATTGTATACTGTATAGTTTTATAGTGGAATTTCAAATAACACTTCAATTAAAATATATGTATATTTTTCCATTTAATATAACACTATATTGACATGAATTAGTGATACCCAGTGGTAGTGGAGGTGAGGATGTGTTTTAAGTGTCAACTAGATGGAGTCCCTCGGGCGATGCACGTGGTGTGTAGGCTATTTTTTATAGGCTAAAATATTTTTTAATAAATATTAAGTTTAAACTAAAACGTCAATAATGAGATAATCACACATGAATTGTTAATGAGATGATCAAATAATTGACGACTTCAAAAGTGTTTGATAAGAAAGTGAAAGTTAACATGTTAAATGACAAAAAAACTTTGTACAATGTAACATGACATTGTACAAATATATATTCAATAGTTTTGTTATAATAACTTGACGTATATGATATAGTTATTCATCCTCCCATGAATTATTGGCGTGTACCGCTTGATTTATAAGACATATTTAATTGGTGTATCATCTCCCGTTAACTTAGACATTATTTTTTGATATATTTTTGTATAATATTACTCATCCAATGTTGCATGTGTTAGGAGTAAAAATATTTGAGTAATACTAATAATTCAAAATAAAATTATAGGTATTTTAAGAAAGATTATTTCGTGATAGTGGATTATAATTAGTTAGAAATCTAATATTGAGCCCTAAATACATCATCATTTGGTGAGTAAATAGGTGATAGTGGATTATAATTATGTATAGTATTGAGTTATAATTTATGAATATATGAGACGTGACTATTGTTTATAAGAAGAAAAAAAACTATTGTCAATGCTTTCTCATGTCTTTGAATTGTTATTTCTTTCTCAATTCGGTTCGAAATGATCAAAACAATCATTTTGTTGACAATTACATTATTTATTGTACTTCAACATTAATTTTTCCAAATCATTAATATAAACTGCAAACTAAAAAATAATTTCAGATATGGCTTCAACAATCGATCAACAAAATTATGTCTCGATGACGACTGTAACATCTCCGATGTATTCTAAAGATCCACTTTTCCTCGTCCCGTTGTGTTTTGCAATTTGCATTCCAAACCAGTTATGATTGTGAAAATTGCAAAAGGTTTTTCATATTTCAAAATTCATTCAAACATAAAACACAAATTGAATCTGTAAATTTACAATACTTAGAAACTATCAACCGCATGCATTTTTAATTATGTCAAAAGGTAAAAAAAATGTTAGAATTTGAAAAAAAAATAAATAAACAGAAACTTCAAAGAAAGAAAGAAACAATGGAGACTACAATGACAATCTGTAATGTCAACAACTTGAACCCAAAAATCTTGTGTTCTTTAATAGTTATCATCAATCTGCTCCTCCTTTTTGGGAAGATCTCCCTCTCATCAGCAACTACAAAAGAAGAAGAAGAAACCACAATAACAGAAGATGAAAACAATTAAATGATTACTAAAATAAATTTAAGATGACAACTTAAAATAATTTTAACAAAGACATGTAAATATATTGAAAAGCTCACTGAAAAGAGATGTATATCATACCATAATTTTGTTGTCAGCTCTGTATCCTTTTTTCCTTCCTCAAACATATCAAAAGTGATAGTACAGTTCTCTTTGGAGAAAAATTGTGAAACTGAAATGTGCAACAAAAACTTAAATATATATATTTAAAAAGATAAAACTGAAAAAAAAAACCTGTAATTTATGTGGGGAAAAAAATAGATTGAATGAGAATATGGAGATATTATTAATTGTGGGCGGTTACTATAGCTCAATAATTTTATAGGATAGATATAGATAGATTCTAGCCGTTAATATTTTGGATTGGGTTGTGAGTGATTATTATTATTATTATTTAAATGAGTGTTTTTTTTTGTTAATAGGTTGTGAGTGATTATTATTATTATTATTTTTCAAATGAATGATTTTTTTTGTTAATAGATAATATAGTGGGCAGTAAAAAAACCAACACAGAGTGGACAGTTTTTCTTATGCCACGCGTTTGAATAACTGTTGGTTTAATTTTCTTTAATAAACAAATAATAATATTTATCTCACCATTATAACAATTTTTTTTGTTTTGTTTAATAGTATTACAGCAAATAAAATTTATCCTAAAATCCTAGCAAATGACACGTGTACAATTTTGGTAGTGCTTTAATAGATATATAGATTACACCCTCTAATGGTCTTGGTATGTGTTCTTTTTCTTTCTATTAGTTAAGTTACACAACAGAGAGTAGCTCTTCCCTATTAATTAGCTAAAAATTCTATCTTAAACCGTCGACAAAACGCTCGAACCTGAGACCTCAAAGAAATCATAAGCGCTTAAACCGCTTAGGCACCCATGTAAAACTTTATCTTTTCTTTTATGTTTTTTTTTAAAGAATAAAATGTAAACAGTAATATGCCTCTTTGTTACAAATTTTATAGTGTTACAACCTATCCACAAGAAAAATTGTTAATAACACATATTGAATCTAAGACGTATAAATTTATATCAAGTGCATCAATTCTTGCGTAATTAAGACAACATTTGCTTAAAATAGTTTTTCAATTCATTTGAATCTTTTGTTTGTTTGGCAATTGGCAGTGTTGTCTTGAGTGATCATTAGTTTATTCACAGAGTTGAAACTGATTTCTCTTAATTTCAAAGGCCATTGAGACCGACAAGTAGTAGATGGATGACCAGTCCGAATATAGCCAAATATTTGACAAGAATTTCAAGATTTGAGATACTTTTTAATCGAGTAAAAACAAGAAAGAAACCATCATTCTTGTCTATGTGTATAAGCAGTGAATTATTGGTCATTTTACTAATGCTTAATTCTTTTTGTTGGTTTGATATCAAACTTGGTCTTAATTGATTAACAAAAACAATTACACCTAATATTTATATATTTAGTTAGTAGTACATGTCATTTTCTCTCTCCATTGAACAAATGAAAAGGAGATTTCAATAGCAATGCCTTCTATTATTGGAGTATATGTCTTCTTTGACGAAACAAGTGACACCTTGCATCTTGGGTTTTGATTGTTAATTAGTGAGGAAGATTAGTTTGAATTTGGCCCTTTAAACAATTAGGGTTTGTTCAAACTTGTTTATCATAATGGTTTACTTGGTCTTTGCCTAGGTCTTAAGGAAACATACAAGCTATATTTCCAACAAAAAAATTTGTATTATTTATATATATAATTATTGAGAGAAAAAAGAGCACCAATCAAGATATTAAGAAAACAATATTCGAGCAGATGCTCTGTGCCCACAAATTTACTGAGACAATAATAAGTGTTAAATCTAAGATGACATCTTATTATTAGCTTGATTATGTCTCGGCGGTAATTTTTTTCACATTTTTTAAATTGTAAATAATAGTATTAAAATTCAACTATAATATTGATTCTACCAATAAAGTTGCCCTAAATTTGAGTGGACTTATTGAGAAAAAATATGAATAAAGCAGCTTTCACACTAAATATTAAAAAGGGTTGGTCTGAAAATTTGGTCCTCAATTTCAATATAAGGTGATGGTGAAGATGATGATTATGTCTTCTTAGAGATCAGCACTTGTAGTGAAGATAGATTTTGTGTTTCCTTTCATTTTGATATATAACACTTTTTCATTGGTTGTGAATGGCCACAAACAAGTAGTGTAGCATCTCATGAGGCTCAGCTCAGCCAATGGTAGATTAGATAGATTACTCATCAAACCCATCATTATCTTTCTTTTTAACCAATCATTATCATCATTACTGCGCACTCTCTCATTTGTCAATTACCTAACAATACTACGTAAATAGTAAACTCCCCATGCAACTCTATTCACACGTGTTGTTTTGTTTGTCAAAATGATTATATATACTTAAAACATTGTTTGTCAACATCCCAAAACCTAACATTCAATGTGCTAATTCCAAGGATACAGTGCTTTTTAAGGTACCCTAGAAGAGGACCTTTTGCAAAACCAAATAATCTTTTTCGTTACTAGGCAATTAGGCATGCCTATTAAGTTTGAGTGGTTCATATATTTGGTGCTGCTTAGTTTGAAATGGCTGAACATCATTGGCCTAAGTCGGACGGACCATTTAGTTTCATCTATTAAGTAAGGAAAATATATTCAAATTTTCTGTATATATATATGTATTGATCAATATTCAAGGAGATGACGAGTAAGATGTTGGACGTCGTTGATGAAATAGACCAAATCTGCTGAAATAATCTATTGAAAGTAAACGGCTCTGAAAGTAGAATTTTTATGAAGTGGATTGAATTTGAACCCTTCAAAGAGTTTGTGCTTATTTGGTTAGGGATATGCAAGATTTTAGAGATTAATATCTCCATAGTCTTATAAGTAAAATTACTTGAGATATTATATAAATGTGTGGAAGTGTACCTGAACTCATGAATTTGCATATTTGAATCCGTGTTTGTGATTTTTCTGAGCAATTGTATCACACATTTTACTTTCTGGAATCACTGATGAGTTCATAATTTTGAGATAATGAGAAATATAACGTATGTGAAACAATAAGTCGTTCAAGGATCACACTATGGCTAAGCTGCGCAACTGTGTCTCCACTTGATCGTGACATGACCACACAACTGTTAGCACAAACAGTACTAAACATAATGTATGTTTCACCGTTTTGGCCCATATTCGCCTGATTTGGCCCGACTTATCCCAAATTAAAGCATGAGGCATCCAAACCAACTTGCGGTCTACTCAAATTAACACATCACTAGTAGTTTTTGTGAAATTAAAAAAAATGAACATCTATTTTAAGACAATGTAGTTAATATTTATACATACTATAAAAGTTGAACCAAAAAAACAGGTTTACAATGCGTATTAGAGCGCCATATCATCAATCTTTTAATTTTGACACATAATTTTGTTTAATTATAGAACTACTCAAAAAGAATAAAAAATTGCACTATTATTATTTTATTCATATTATTATTTTGAGAAACAATAATAAATATTAAAGCTTTTTATTAGGAAACAAATTTTTAGTCTATTTTAAGAAAGAATAAGATTTAATATTTTATTTTGAAAATCAATTCTTCTATTCTTTAAGTACTACAAATATTTTATAGAAACAATTTGTTTATTTTAGAAAAAAATATTAGGAAATTTTGAAAAATTCGTTTTTATTTTTTTATTTTACTTTTTTTGTAAATCAATTTCTTAAGTACTATATTATTTTACAAAAATAAATTGTTAGACTTTATTAGGAAAAAAAAATTCTTAGGCATTTACAAAATTCCACCAATATTTTTTTAATGAAAATAATATTTTAATTTTAAACCTACAAAAATAATGAGACTCAAACCCTAATATAAAATTAGGTAAGTGACTACATAAACCCTAAAAAATGAGACATATATAAATAGAGGTTCATAGTTTGACCACAATCGAAACTTACGGTTAATATTCTCAGGTACGTATAATACATTTTACTCCTAACAATGATTTATTTATGTTATTTAGGAAGTTTGTACTATATTTGACAAACACATATTGAGCATTGAGATCCAATCTTTATTGGAAGAAAATCCAGCATAAGTATTATGTAATTGATGTGTAATCGAAAAAAAAATAGATGATTTATATGTCATTGTATGTATGTGCTCTATAGTGTACATTATATATTTGTATTTCTAAATCTTTGTATTTAAGTATAGTATAGTTAAATTATTATAAATATATCATCTTTGTCCCCGTGCAACGCACGGTATATGAAGTAGTATATGATAATAGTAAGAAGTTGATCCCAATATAACTTTCCCTAGAGTTTTTGACTAATTTGGTGAAAATTTTTAACATCATTTTACTCCGTTTCAAAATAATAACATACTACTAATATGAACGAGGGATTCAACAGAAATTAAAGTTATTAAAAATCGAGTCTGCCTTCATTAAAAACGAAGTCATTTAATTCTTTCCGACTTCATCAACTCTGTTGACAATCGCAAGAAATTATAACTCTATTAAACTACGAACTACCAAAAGAAATTGGTCCATGTAATTTTTGATACCGGTAGGCAGCTTGAAATGCTAAGGGACATGCATGGTCCATTGACAAAATAGAGACACGGCACATGGTTAATGAAATTAGCAACAAGGACGGCTCATTTCATTTGTGCACGCATGCATGGATGCTAGGTTTAGACAATATCATATATATTTATGTGTACGTACTTGTTTTTTCCTCTGTTTGTAGTACATACAAGACCACAGTATTTAAAGAATATATGACTTTCGAAACAATTAGGCCATGGCGGTTGGACTCCAAGAAGAAACTTTAAAGTTTGGCAAAGCTATGATCTGCTATGGATAAATATTGAATATATATAGGAAGATACTTTTCACACCCACAAATATTCAATTTTTATCTGAAATTTTTTACCTAATAACTACGTAGCTCTTCCCTCACACCTTCCTTCAAATTCCAAAGTCCAAACACAGATTTAACATCAAATGTGATTGTCCATCTTGAGATGAAATGTCATTTTCACTTTCGTTTTCATTTTGATGATAAAATTTAAGCTAGCTTTATTCAATTAATAATATCAGAAGGAAATGGTATTCAATTTCCCTCTTTCTTGTGGGGAGAGTTTTTATTAACATTAGAATGGAGATAAAATAAATAACTCTATGCAACTAGCACCCGAGACTCATACATTTCATTTATACAAAGAAAATAAAATTGTTGGAAGAATAAGAATGTAAACCATAATATAATTTAGATTAGTTAATTATCAGTTGTGGGGCAACTTTGTCACCCACTTCAACACTCCTTCTCACGTGCGATTTCCACATTTTTCTTTTATCGGTAAACTCGACACGTGCACAATCGAGAGCTTTTTAAATCGGCACTTCCCCTTACGTGTAGTTATTTTTATTCTACACGTGGGCCGGAGACCACAAGGGATGTAGTATGAACGAGCCACTTTACTTTATTTTAGTTTTTCAATGTGGGACACCTTCATCACCCACTTCAACGATCATATATTTAATTTGTTACTTATTGTTTGTTGTTATAGTGGTAACTCTCCCTTTAAAATCTCACCCCACCCGATTGAAGGAGTTGAATCTACGATCTTTCACAGAAAGGTGTGTGTCTTGATCATTGAGTCAAGGAGAAGTTACTTATTGTTATTTACAATTTATTAGATTTTTATGAAACTAGGTTGAAAACTTTAAACTGAACTCATTGATTTTCAGTTGAATACTAAATAATTGTAATGTGAAAGTGAACTCACTAAATTTATATTGATTTCATATGATTTTAATTTTTATTGCATGGTCTTAAAACTTATATACACGCATATAATTAATATTTAAATTTAGGGTTAAAGACAAATATGGTACCCAAACTTTAGTGTGAAACCCAATTTAGTACCCAAACTTTGAAACCTAATTTAGTACCAAAACTTTTATTGTACCAGAGTTAGTACCTAAACTTTAATTTTGAACCCAATTTGATGCCTGCCGTCCAAGCCCGTTAAAATTTCCGTTAACTCTGCACACGTGGCTGACACGATGATGACTTGGATAAAACATGCTTATGTGGCAAAAAACAACCCACTCTTCTTGCTTATGTGTCATATGATTAATTTATTTTTAAATAAATTAAAAAAAAATCTCAAATGAGAACAATCCATGCCGCCGCTCCAACTGCACGTTCTCTCTCCTCCGCTCGTCCTCCGACAACCGCCGCCGCCGCCCTCATCGACGCCTCCACTGGCCGTCGCATTCTCTTCCCCAACCTCCTACGCCGCATGAAGCCCTAGCCGCTATTCTCGTCTGGAGCATTGGGCGGCTCCGACAACTCCCGAAACTCCTTAGATGCAAGATCGATCTGGGTTTCACGCCAAACATAAGGATAAACAATGACTTTTTGGGTTTAGTTCATTTACGAGACAAAGACATCCAAATCAGTAAATCAGTACAAATGAACCATCTAATATGATCAGCTCAAACAATTTATCTGGATTGTTTGCAGGCTAAATGCCATGGTGGTTAATCTTCTGGCTTCTGCAAATTTGATCAAATAGCTTTTGATTTCCATATTTTTCTACTTCTGAATTGAGTTTTTATTCCAATTCCTCAGAAAATTTCTCTTGGAAAATAGCAGCAAGTGACAGTCTCTACATCAACAAATCTGGTGGCCTCATCTTCTACAGGGTACTCACCCCCAGATTCATGGTCCATCTTCAGTTTTAGCTCAATTCGTTTGGATTGTGCGTATCTCAATTAAAAGTTTCAATTTTTACTCCTAGTGTTTGTGTTTATTGTGGATCTTGTGCTGATTAGTTTTCCCATATAAGCTTACAACAAAAACTAAAAGATTTTTCCTTGACCATGTCTGGAAAAGCTATGGTTGGCAATTTGGGTCATGGCAATTTGAGTCCATTCATTTTTCCAAGAGACTGTTGAAATCTCCTAGGATCCAAAATCAAATAGTGGATGTTATATAATACTGGGATTGTTCCAATCAAATCAATTGCAGATTTCAATGGATAGCGAGATGAGAACACAAATTCTGTGCCGGCTTCCAGCCAAGAGCTTGGCACGATTCCGATGTGTATCAAAGAATTGGGCCTCCCTTTTGCAGAGCCATATTTATGAATTTACAAAGAGGCTTTTTGGAATTCCAACATATTTCTATCATTATTATTTTTTTGGTGCCAAAATCTCACAGAGAGCAACGGAGTCGACGGCTGGACGCCGGAATGCTTCACGGATGGGGGTTCTGGAGAGCAGCGGCTAGGGCTTCGATGTGACGG
>JAYMSZ010002190.1:0-12484 GCA_036897665.1 Pelargonium citronellum
TTTTGCCCCCTCCATGGCAAAGTTACCAAACTACCCCCATTAAATAGGGATAATTCCAACATTGTGTTGGCTGAAGTTTATTATTTTTAGATAAAGGAGTGCTTCTTCACCTTCCTCTCATTTGAATTCGGATAAACGAAAGTGATATATTTCCAGCTCTGAGATTGAGCTATCTTCACCTTCCTTCTCATTTGAAGCAATGCTTTGGTTATTGCATCCTATTTCCCAAGGACTATATATGAATTCGACATGAATGGATTAGTCCAATCATGGATGACTGAAGGATTTGTATCACTACCAAAAGGGAATAGGCATCCAACAGACGTAGGTGTTGCATATTTTTATGAATTATTGTCCATGTCATTTTTCCAACAGTCAAGCTCAAAAAGTGAAAGATTTATGATGCACGATCACATTCATGATCTCGCTCGATATGTTGCTGGAGATATATGCTTCAATTTGGATTCTCATTTTGGAGAGGGCTTCAACTTCTCAAAAGGTACGACATTCGCCTTTCACCCGCCGTAGTTATGAGGTCTCAGAAAGATTTGGAGTGTTCAACGAAGGAAAAGATTTGTGTACACTATTGGCATTACCTATTTTGACATTAGATCATTACAATTGGTATCCTATGAAGTTTTGTATAGGTTGCTGTCAAAACTAAAACAGCGAGCACTATCTTTGAGTGGTTATAATATAGAGGAGGCACCACATTTAGTTAATGGTTTGAAACATTTAAGGTACTTGAATTTGTCAGCAACTGCTATCACATTGTTACCTGAATTTGTTTGCTCTCTCTTAAATTTGCAAACACTGCTATTAAGAGAATGTAATAATCTTGAGGCCTACAAGCATGGGAGATCTATTTAACTTGTGTCATCTTGATATAGTGGAACATGGAAGTTGAAAGAGATGCCAGTGGGAATTGGTAATTTGACAAATCTTCGAGTTTTGGGAAAATTCATTGTGGGAGTGGAGGGAGATGACAGACTCAACATCAGAGAGCTGAAAGGTCTTTCACATCTCAATGGAGAGCTTTCCATTAAAGGGGTGCACAAACGGGAGGACTTTCAACAGGCAAGAGAGGCTGATTTGAAAGGGAAAAAAGGTAATGAAAGCTTGGCGATGAAATGGCGCAATAAATTGGACGAGAAAGAAGATGAAAAAGTAGCCGAAACTGTTCTTGAGTCGTTGCAGCCCTGCAAAGATTTGTAAAGACTTGCAATTCGGTCGTACTATGGAAGAGAACTTCCATCATGAATAGGAGTTCCTTTGTTGATGAGTAATATGGTAGAGTTGGAGCTTTGTAATTTTAGTGAGAGTAGACCATTAACACCTTGTGGAAGGCTACCTAAGCTCAAGCATTTGATTATAGATGAGATCATAGCCGGCTCTACCTTACTTCAAATGAAGCAAGGGCTTTAGGCCCCAAATATTTATGACCTTTTTTTCTTTGAGAAAATCTTAATTATATTACTTCAAATTTAATTTGAGAAGAAACATCAAACTCATTATAAAATCTTACTAGTTTATGTTACGTGCATTGCGCGTGCATTGCGCGTGCGTTGGACGGTCGTTGCCCGTGTGTTGAGCAGCTTACAAAGACTTACTGTTTAAAACTTTGTAAGCTGCATTGCAACACCTGTCCAACGCACGTGTAATGCACAAAACATAAACTAGTAATATTTTTTATTTTTGGGTAGATTTGTAATACAATAAAACGTTGGGCTGTTTCTGGATGGGATGATGGCAGTGAAGAGTGCAGGTTCAGAATTCTACGGTTGTGATTCAGCTTTTCTAGCATTGGAGACTCTCAGGTTTAAGAATATGTCGCGATGAGAGAAATAGTGCTTATCTGAGAGAGAGGGTGAAGGAAGATTCCCTCGTCTTCGCTCTCTTGAGATTTCAAATTGTCCATCCTTAGTGGCAAATGGTGTGGTCAACCTTCCCTCTCTTTGTTCATTATCATTAGATAGATGTAATGCGTCCTTTCTGAGATGTATGAATGACATCAACTCCCTCAAAACCTTACGTCTTATAAAAATGTCGAGGCTTTTTTGTGCAGATCAAAGTGTTTGGCAGTTGTTGGTAGCACTTGAGCATCTGAAGATTCATTATTGTGAGGAGCTGACGTCTCTTTGGAAGTGGAACAATGTTGGATACTAAGCGACTAAACTGTAACGTTTCATATAGTAAGAGGACCCATAAGTTACAAAAATCAAATTAGGTACCAAACTAAAACAATTTGAATGGTAAGGAGACGAATTTAAAACATTTTCTTAACACGGACAGCCTAAATTTGAATTGTGGACACTCGAAATTTGACCCGTGTTGGGATTAGGCTTTTTGAACCCGAACCCGATCACAAACCCCGAAAGTGCTTTTTAAAGAGCCCAGCCCAAAACTAGCCTCAAAGCCCAATAACCAGTTGTTTCTCAAACGGTTAAACCCAAAACGAAACAAAGCTCTGGTTCTTCTTCAAAGTTCAATCTGAGCTCTCTCTCTCTCACCATTTTGCTCTGCTTCGAAGAACCGATCGCAATGAGCGACGAAGACGCAGAACCCAAACCCTCCATCTTCCCTCTCTTCTCCGTCTCCTCCTCTCTGACCGCTCCTCCGCCGCCGCAAAACCCTCCCTCCGCCCCTCAATGGCTCTGCAACACCAGCTTCACTACCGATCTCTCCGTCATAAACGACGCCGTCTCCTCTCGCTCTGCTCCCGCTGAGCTCCATGACCTAGAAGACGATGAGGAAGAGGACGATTTCAGCAAACAGCCTCAGGCGAGGCCGTCTCCTGCGTACGAGATGCTGGAGTCTTCTGATTCCGGAAGAGAGAGTAAGAAGAAGAGGAAGAAGAGGAAGAGGAGAGATACGAAGGAGAGAGAGATCGGAGGTTATGGTTCTAGGAAGTCCGGTGTTCGCGCTTGGGATGATTCGGAGTCCAAGCCTTCCAAGGATTATTATTTTGATTCTCGCGGAGACCGCGATAATTTGGCTTTTGGCTCCATCTACAGGTATCGTGCCTACTGATTGGTTACTGGGAAAATTATGGTGATATGTGTTATCCTCACGTTATTGTACCTGAAAGAGGAAAGAAAATGTAGCTAACTTGCTTCTACTTGAGCCGATTGCTTATTTTGTTTTTGCTGATTACAGGATGCAGGAACTTTTGTTCTGAATCTCTTAGTTTTCATCTACTTCTAGTGTTTCTTCTTGGTTAATTTTTTATGATCAATAGCTTTCAGAAAATGTAGTGAAGCTAGTTGATTCAATTGCTTATTCATATACATTATTGTTAACTTTTGGTATTTTGTGGTTTATTTGGTTCTACTTGAGCCAATTGCTTATTTTTGTTTTAGCTGATTACAGGATTCAGTAACTTTTGGCCTGAATAGATTTGTTTTCAGCTACTTCTAGTGTTTCTTTTATAAAAATATGATGATTAATAGCTTTTGAAAATGTAGTGAAGCTACTTGAGCCAATTTACTATTCATATACATTATTGTTAACTTTTGGCATTTTGCGATTTGCTTCCTTCTACTTTAGCCAGTTGCCTATTTTGTTTTCGCTGATTACAGGATGTAGGAACTTTCGATCTGAATCTATTAGTTTTCAGCTACTTTTAGTGTCTCTTTATGGTTAAATTTTGATGATCAATAGCTTTCAGATACAGGAGAAATCAAAATTAACTTTAGGCCGTGTTTGGATTCTTCGATTTGATTTGAAATTCATGATTTGAAATGTTTGGGAAATCATTGAATATCAAAGGACAAGGTAAGAGTTGTCATTTGAAATTTCATGCCCGAGGAAAGTTTTGAATCCTATTGGATTTAAGCCAAATCCAAATCCAAATCCAAATTCTTTGCGCATCTAAACATTGGATTTGGCTCCAATACATAAATTCAAACTAAATACAAGAATTCAAACGTACCGTTGGCATGTTCTTTGTTTGTCTACTTCATGAGATTGAGAATATAAGCAACTCAATTGAGATGGTTTTTCATTGAACTTTACCTTTTACATTGTGAGTTTATCTTTTTGATCTGTACCAATGTTGCATTATTTTATTTTTCTTAATTGTATTCATACAATTTTTATTAGTATTTTTTTGGAGTTGTGATTTTGGTTATGGATGAATAGTGTGTAACTGTATAAGTCTAGTGAGGTAAAACATGTTTAGTGAAAGGGTGTTAATGGATCCCTTCTTGATTTTTGGGTTCTAATGGAAACTTGATGGAGAATTTTTTAATTTACAGTCTGGTTTCATGCATTGCAGAATGGATGTCGCCCGGTACAAGCCTTACGATCCTGCAAAAGGATCCAATAGGCATTTTTTTCAAGGGTTGCATCGAAGGAATCAGAGGGGTTCCATGCTGGATGGAGATGGTGATGCCGATGCATTGGATGGTGAACTAAAATCTGGCGGTCGCTATTGGTCAGCTAAGTACACTGCTTTGGAACGCCATAGGAGTCTAAAGCGTGTTCGAATTTTTGCGCAGGAAAAATCCTCAGTTTTGGTTCCTGGTGATTTTATTCCTTTCTCAGGCATTGAAAAGTCTCTTGAGGCTAGTGATGGCTGTTCAGTCTCAAAGACTTCAGTTGTTGAGGAATCTTGGGAAGATGAAGTGCTGCGTAAAACACGAGATTTCAATAGACTGACAAGGGAGCATCCTCACAATGAAAAAGTTTGGTTAGATTTTGCTGAGTTTCAAGATAGAATTGCTAGTATGCAACCACAGAAAGGTGCTCGCTTGCAGACACTTGAAAAAAAGGTCAGTATACTAGAGAAGGCTTCTGAGCTTAACCCAGATAATGAAGAATTGCTACTTGCTCTTATGAAGGCTTACCAGAGCAGAGACAACACTGATGTGCTCATTGGTAGATGGGAAAAGATTCTCACACAGCATTCGGGGAGTTACAAGCTGTGGAGAGAGTTTTTGCATGTTGTTCAGGGGGAGTTTTCTAGATTCAAAGTTTCAGATATGAGAAAAATGTATTCACATGCCATCCAGGCTCTATCTGCCGCTTGCAGCAAGCAGTTTAGGCAGGTTCTAAATTTAATATAGTCATTATTTAATTGTGTTTCAGTATTTGCTTTGGAGAATATCATTATCTTGAATCTAATTTGGTGAATGATAGGTTAATATTTTTCATGTCATCTTATGGCATGCATACGCCTATGTTTGCCTGATTTACATTGCATCCAAGCGTATTGAATTTCTTAAAGTCTGCGTCTTTTAAATCATCTTGTAGTTAAGTCTAGGAATCTACATTTCTTCACAAGTTTACTAGCGAACCGGGTGCTTACATACGGAGTAATATCATCCTGACCATTCTGTGTGACATATGCCCAAGTCCATGAGTTCCTCTTTTAGTAATACGTCATTGCTTCTTTTGATTCTGCCCCTTAGACTATAAGGTCTAGGACATGGACTGTTACTTAGCTGGATGCAATCTTGTGGCTGGTGAAGTTTTGGTTTTCAGTTTCTTTGTTTGAGGTCTCTTATATTAGAGTGAGGGCAATTGCTTAGTTGCTTTCTTTTTGGAATGGTAGCTTCTACAGACATAAGAGTCCCATGATTTGAGAAGAGTCAAACTGTTTCTTGTGGGATCCTTAGTGGCTTATTTCACTAGATGTCAAAGCATTGCTCATTTTCTCTTAATTGGAATTAGATAGTCTTCATATCGGGGCTTTTAATTTTGTTTGGCCATCCTCTTGTGTGCCATTCGTGTAGAATGATCATGCCCCTTTCTGGTTTTATTGCTTATACTAAAAAGGATTGTGTTTGGGAAAATGAGAGATGGGTTATATATTTTGAATTTGTGTAAAATTTGCTAATTATTTGTTGGGTTGGTTTATTGCAGGTTGATCAATCCAAAAAACATCTATCTCGGGATCCTGCCACTGTTCAGCTGGAACTTGGTTTGGTTGAAATATTTCTCAGTCTTTGCAGGTTTGAGTGGCAGGCTGGCTACCAGGAGTTGGCAACTGCATTATTTCAGGCTGAGATTGAGTTTAGTGTATTTTGCCCTTCTCTACTTCTGAATGAGCACAGTAAACAGAGGTTGTTTGAGCATTTCTGGAGTAGCAATGGTGCAAGAGTTGGAGAAGAAGGAGCTCTTGGTTGGTCCACATGGCTGGCAAAGGAGGAGGAAAATAGACAGAGGATTGTAAGAGAGGAGATCTCACGTGAAGAAAATGATAAAGGTGGTTGGACAGGTTGGTCAGAACCATTATCCAAAAGTAAGGAAGCTAGTCAAGTTCCAGAAAATGTAGCTGACAATGGCGAGGTTGAAACAGAAGGCGTTCATGAGTCTGAAGAAGACTTTGAGCCTGAAGATGTCAAGCAAGAGGATGATACAGAAACCTTGCTGAAGCTGTTGGGCATAGATGTTGATACTGGAGTTGGCGGTGAGGTGAAAGACATATCAACCTGGATTAAATGGTCAGAAGAAGAGTTATCTAGAGATTGTGATGAGTGGAGGCCTCTCCGTGCAAAATCTGGTCTCTCTCTCTCTCTCTCTCATATATATATATATATTGCGTAGGATTATCTTAAGTTACATTTATATATTATATGTGAAAAAATGTTAAACTGAATTTTACTATGAAACAGCCCAGTCTTCTCATGATAATGAGACACCTGATGAAGAAGCAGATGAGCAATTGTTGAGAGTCATATTGTATGAAGATGTCAGTGAATACCTATTTTCATTGAGCTCAGAAGAGGCTCGTTTATCTCTATTGTTCCAATTTATTGAATTCTTTGGTGGAAAAATATCTCAATGGTAAGTTTTTCTTTATGGTTATTTCCTATCTACTTGTGCTTTTAGCTTAGCTTTAATGCTGATTCTTTCTTTATGGTTTCTCCAAATAGATGTTGAAAGTCAGTTTTCTATGTATGCTAAGTTTTTATGTGGTATAATGTAACTTCAATTCTTGATGTACCTTTTAAAAAAAAAACTCATTATTATTGATATTTCCCCCCTTGTAGGATTTGCACCAACAGTTCAAGTTGGACAGAGAAATTTATTAGCTTAGAGGCGCTACCAGATTTGATATTAGAACATTTAAGAAGGCTTTCTGATGTTTTAGGCAAAACGCAAAGCATTTCAGGTGGTATCAATTTGGAATCCCTTTTGGGCAGTTCAAATGACATCTCGAGGAGAATTGAAATGATGAAGTTTCTTCGTAATGCTGCCTTACTTTGTTTGACTACTTTTCCTCGTAATTACGTCTTAGAAGAAGCTGCTCTTGTAGCTGAAGAACTATCTGTTACGGAAATGAATTCTTATGGTAGTTCAGTCACTCCTTGCCGTGCTCTAGCAAAGCGACTCTTAAAAAGTGATAGGCAGGTATGCTTCATTCTATCCATCCACTAAGCACAGATCTCTTCATTGTTTTCATTTGCAAATTAGAGCTTATTTTTCTTTTTAAACCTATGATTGTCAATTATATATGTAAGTTTTGTCTTTGGAGTTTGGATTAGGCAGTCCAGTTGTGCACATGGTAAAACAGTTTCAGATTGGCTATATAGTATTCATTGGGCTTCCTGACCTTTTCAGAACAGCTTATCATAATATGCAAACACTGTTTTGTGCACTCATTTTTGCGTCATAGTGTAGCTCATTTCTCTGTTTATATGCTTTGTTGTCATAGGATGTCTTGCTATGCGGAGTTTATGCGCGGAGAGAGGCTGTTTTTGGGAATATTGATCATGCAAGACGAGTGTTCGATATGGCATTGTCTTCCATTGAAGGGCTTCCACCGGTAAGATCTCGTGTGCAACTAGTTGAGATATTGCAAATATGGTTTCTTAGTTCGAAAACCAAGTGTTTTTTACTTATTTTCTTTTAAGGGAAGCACCATCTACACTTGATCTGTATCAGTTGATGTATCTCACACAGTGTATGGACTTTCAGACCACTTGACATACTTGTTGTGTCTTCTGCATAACTGCTTTTTGGTTAGACGTTAAATTGGTAATGATAATGGACACATACCATATTTTAAGAAGGTTTTCTCTGTAATTAAACATATACTACATACTTTTTGGCTTTGTGTGAAGTTAGCTTTTCATCCGCTATCATATTGTTTCTGTATATGTGAAAATTTATTGTAGACGGAAAATTTGATCTGTATCAGTTGATGTATCTCACAGTGTATAGACTTTCAGACTACTTGATATACTTGTTGTGCCTTCTGCATAACTGCTTTTTGGTTAGACGTTAAATTGGTAATGGTAGTGGACACATACCATATTTTAAGAAGGTTTTCTCTGTAATTGAACATATACTACATACTTTTTGGCTTTGTGTGAAGTTAGCTTGTCATCCGCTATCATATTGCTTCTGTATATGCGAAAATTTATCGTAGACGGGAAATTTGAAAATTTGCTTCAGACTCCTGCTTTAGCAATAAAATGAATTTCCTGTGTTTATTTGATTTCCTTATATCCTATTTTGTGTTTTGTTTCTTTGCATTTTATTACTTAAAAATCTTCTCATTTTTACTTTCATACCTTTTGGACATTGTCCTTCTTGTGTTGGAACCATAGAATTTAAATTTTTCTGAAATCATAACCTGTTGAATAAATCTATTCTACTATAACAACAATGTTGTTTTGTCCATACAATTTTTTATTTTGTTATGTTAGCATGTTGTCTAATGCTTTACTTGGATAATTTCGCAGGATCTAAAGTCTAATGCACTTCTTATATATATATGGTATGCGGAGGCAGAGGTTGCCAATGGTCCTGGAAATGGTTCAGAATCGTCATCTCGTGCCATACACATTTTGTCCTGCTTAGG
The DNA here is from genome assembly GCA_036897665.1 of Pelargonium citronellum. Classification (NCBI taxonomy): domain Eukaryota; kingdom Viridiplantae; phylum Streptophyta; class Magnoliopsida; order Geraniales; family Geraniaceae; genus Pelargonium; species Pelargonium citronellum. Next base: position 8,813 of record JAYMSZ010002190.1, read on the forward strand.
TAGTGGTGCAGGGTACAGTCCGTATAAAAGTCAACCATCAAGTTTGCAACTGTTGAGAGCGCACCAGGGTTTCAAAGAAAGAATAAAAACAGTTAGATCAGCATGGGTGCGTGGCGCTATAGATGATCAGTCTGTAGCTCTTGTTTGTTCTGCAGCTTTATTTGAAGAGTTAACGACAGGATGGGCTGCTGGCACGGAAATTTTAGATCAGGCTTTCGTGATGGTGCTTCCAGGTTATTAGACCTTTCTTTCTCTTACATTCAATATTTTTGCGCTACTGACTAGTGAATTACTGTCTTAAAAGGAATTTTATTATTACACATCATCTGACAATGATTAGAGCTGGCAATTCGTACATGTCATATTTGTGTTGTGCTGAAGGTTGATGATGTGCTGCACAACCCAATGCAAACACGAAGCGTTTAGTAATCATGCTAATTGGTTGAACACAAACACAACATGTTTAACGCGAGAAAGGAAAAGAAAAAATCTTTGTTTGGATATGAATGAAGTGTATTGGTTTATCTTATTTTGTAAACCTGTGATGATTTTTTTGTTCCTTTTTGTTTTTATCCACAGAAAGAAGAAGCCAAAGTCACCAACTTGAATTTTTGTATAACTTCTACGTGAGGATGCTTCAGAGACATCACAAGCAATCAAGTTTATTGAAAGTTTGGGAGTCCATCTCGCAAGGGTTGCAAATATATCCTTCAAGCATAGAGCTTTTTGATACGTTAGTGGAGACCAGCCATCTTTACACAACACCCAATAAACTCCGATGGATGTTCGACCAGCACTGTCACAAGTAAGATATTCATTTTTTTTTCTCGTTGTGTTTATGAAATTTGTACTAAACTAGTACATCACATGTCAATGGAAAGAGGTTAAGGGCCAGTTTTGGATGTACCGACTTTTTATATTGCAAAACAGATATTAGGGAGGAACTTTTTATTATTTCTGAGTTTCGTTAAATCAAGCATTAACACTTTTTCCATAGAACGCCATAGCTGCTAATAATTTGGACTCTAAACATTCTCAGGAACCCTTCTGTCATCGTCTGCCTTTTCGCATTGTCATTTGAGCTGAGTAGAGGAGGCTCTCGGCATAGAATTCATGGGTTGTTCGAGAGAGCTTTGTCAAATGACAAGCTGCGCAATTCAGTTGTACTCTGGCGTTGCTACATTGCCTATGAGATAAATGTACTAGGCGATACCTCTGCAGCCAGGCGAATCTTCTTCCGAGCAATCCATGCATGCCCATGGTAAGCGATTAGTGATGTTGCATCAATAAGTAGTATAAATCAATTCATGACATTAGTTGGAAGTGCAATGTTGGAAGTGCTTTATTTGATCTCTTGAAATCGGGATACTTATCTTGTTATAATATACCTGCACGTCAAAATATACCATTATTATTTGAGTGTCTATCCCAACCCGAAAGGTTAGGCTATTCGGCGAGTGTCCAACTAGTGTATCAAGTAAGCCTCAAACTTCACGATCTTTTTATGCGGGGCCCGATAACACAACGGGCCCCGCACTTGAACCAATAATTAACATGAAGGCAACACAAACGGGTCACTAGGCTCAAACCAGACCAACTCTGATACTCTTACGTTGGTCTCATAAAACTTGTAAATGTCCATGGTCCTGCATGCAGGTTTGTATTTGCGTACAGTTTAACATTTCACATTAACACCCTTATTTATAGTATTACATCTTTTGTCGATCTCATATATAATGTCCATAGTCATTTCATGCCTGTTTATAAATGCATACAATCTTACATCTATTTATATGGCCGAACATTTTTTTATATTTTTTTATTTAAGCATAATAATTACTCTAAATGCCCTCGAATGTGCTTGCTTATGATATATTGAGTTGTCTGACTTTGTATAAACTGTTAAATTTTTATCCAGGTCCAAAAAATTATGGCTAGATGGTTTTCTCAAGCTAAACTCCATCCTCAGCGCAAAAGAGCTGTCAGATCTCCAAGAAGTTATGCGAGATAAGGAACTCAATCTGAGGACAGACATTTACGAGATTCTCTTACAAGATGAGGTTGTCTCATAACACACAACTGGTTTGCGAACCACAAACCAAGCCCCCATGTAAGTTTCATTTGCTTTACTCAACTCAACCCCTCTAGTTGATCAAAAAAAAAAAAAAACTCAACCCCTCTAGTGTAAAGCCTTAGAATTGGGCTCTTGATTGCAAGTATCATATTAGTGTTTGTGTGCTTTACCTATTGCCATTTTAATATCCAATCTCCTGAGTATTCGGGACATTACTCTGTTGCGTTTCAAACAGAAACTAGTATAATTAGGTTGATACGGTTTTTGGGGCCAAGGTGGGTATTTGTAATTTTGTACCTTATGAATCATCTGAAAGTGGAGATTTATTTTCTAAATAGATTTGGTTATGCAATGTTCATGTAACTGATCAGTGTAAATTTTCCTTAATGTTCAAAGATTGTTGACAATTTTGTTCCTGCATTGGAGGTAAATTGTTTATGTACATCTTTTTAGGGTTATAAATGTTGCTCTTCTAGTGCTGTGCCCATTGCGCTCAGCTTATTTGTCAACATCTCAGTGGGGTTGGTTGGAAAACATGATACAAATCAAGCCATCCCTATGCAGACACATGGTCGTCAGTGCACAAGAAAACGCTCAAATAAGTGCACAAAGGGAGATATAATGGTGAAGACTCGTAATTACTTTCCACATAACTCTTACTTGACACGCGCATTTGTTTGTGTACCTAAGTGCTTTCAAGGAGTGGTCGAATTTACCATTGGAGATTCTTACAACCATTTATTCGAAGAAATAGAATGAAGTTGAAAGTCTTTAAATGAGAAGCAGCGATAGAAATGAGGATGATATTAAAATCTGCTCCAAATCCGTCACATAGTAAAGAAAATTGCAATTGCGGGTATTAGAACTTGTGATTTGATGGCTTTAATAGAAATGTTAATAAGATCAATAAAGAGAAAACCCTTTACAAGGCTTACCAATTTTGATGTATTTGTATGAAGTGTTGTTATCAAGTGATATAATTAATTATACAAAATCAATCAATTTTGGGAGGAAAATAAATTTGTTGGGAAATATAAGTCATGTCAACCTCACATTAGGTTGTGAGATTAGCTCTTGATTTGCATTATTATATCTCTTAGGTTGTTAAAGTTATTGTGTCTTGATTACATCATTATTATTGGTGCAACTCTAATTAACTACTATTACTTAGAATTTAGTTTGTACCAACCTAAAAGAAATAATGAATAAGAAACAAATTTCATATAATAATTTAAAAAATTAAATCATAGATTAAAGTACAAAGTTACTACTCTTATTCATTTTGTCTAATTTTCATAGTTTTAGAATGAATCATGGATTGAAAATCTTTTATTTTTATAGAAAATTATTTTTAAAAAATTTGTAAATCATAATTACATCTTTCTTGAAAATTAATATGTAATTATTTAAATAACTTAAATTGGCTATAAAACAAAAATGAAAACTTGAAAATCGAGTAATGGATCACAAAATTATGAATATTTCTTATTCTGTCAAGTAAAAGTATAAAGAAATAAGTTTCCTTTCAATATTTAAGAACATAAATCCATACTATAGTATATTAAAGTTGGTGAAAATGGCTAAGAGAGTGACACATA
>JAYMSZ010002191.1:0-12483 GCA_036897665.1 Pelargonium citronellum
AATATTTAATTTTTTTAAGACACAATCATATATTTAATGAAATTTTTTACGAAATGACGTGAAAATCACACAAATCAAATATCAAATAACAAAATTATGATTTTTTTCTTTATTTTTATCACATAAAACTATAAGGTCATAAATGACTTTTTAATGGTCAAACTGGCTCTTTTTTTGAGTGCTTATAAGCTGAAAAATGAGAAGCGGGGTACCCCAGCTTATTTTTTATGGCTCATAAGCACGAGCTTACAAGCACTTTATAAATTTACCAAACATGTAACTTGAAAAAAAGAGCTGTTTTAGTGCTCATAGGCCTGTTTGACCAGCTTATAAGCTTAGACAAACACCCGTCTACCAAATAATGTTCTATTTAGATGAGAAACCACTATCTAGAATTCTTTGTACGAGAAACAATAGATTCTTTAAAATTATAGTAACACACTCAACTCGTTAGTGAGTGTCTTAGCTCATTAAAAATCCATTATATAGACTTAATTGTACAAGAAACAATAATTTATCCGTTGAGAATCTATTATTTATAATTCTCCGTACGCGAAACAACAGTTTATGTATAATTATAGTGACATATTTAGTTGAATGTTTCATTTCTTCGAGAATCCATTACCTATCATTCTTTCAGAAAATACAACAATTTCTACTCAGTTGTAGCAACATATATATTCAGTCGTCTATTGAATGTTTTATCTAGTTGACAATCCATAAATTTATAATTCTCTGTGCGAGAAAAGATAGTAACATATTTAGTTATCTAATGAATATTCTCTTGCTAAGAATCAATCATCTTTAAGATAAACAACAATTTCCACGTAATTGTAAGAGCATGTTTATTTGTCCAATGAATGTTTTATCTCGATCGATGAAGATCTATTATCGGACATTTCTCGTAAAAGAAACAATAATTTCTACATAATTGTATTTAGTCGTCTAATGGGAGTTTTATCTCGCCAAGGTCTCTTATCCAAAATTATTTGAACCAGAAACAACAGTTTCAACATAATTGTTGTAGCATATAAATGTTTTACTTGTTGAGAAAACATTATCTAAAATTCTTTGTACAAGAAAACAATAGTTATTATTATCTTGACCTTACTATGATTACTAATTATTGTGTATTTATACGAGTTATTACTGTATATTGTAGAAACATGACAATGGATAATAGTTCGCTATAATTAAAAGTATCGATAAATCTAAACGTATCAATATATACTTTGTATTTACGATTAATTTCATAATTTTATGATGTTCTATATAAGTTTATTCCCAATTTGATGTAGCGTGGAGCTTGCATGTAACTGGTAACGAAGCCGTTGATCGCAAAAAGGGATATGAAGGTGCATTTGCACCTAAAAATGGGGCAATGGGTGGTGGTGACAACGACATAGCGGCTATGGATTACACTCCAGCGAGAAAGAAGACTCCAATTCATAATTAGGAAGAAAAAGAAAAGAACGGTTCAATACATGGAACTATTATCATTACATATGATTTTGTGCCGAGAATCGTTCATATAATCCGTCATGCGTATATTACTTTTCAAAATTTGTATAATAATATGTGTGAAAGTGTGAAACATTATGTAAGTATATCATATATATATATATGTTATGTGTGATTAGATACTTGTGGTCGATTCATTGTGAGCTATATTATCAATGAAGGTAATGCTAGCTTTATTTAAATATAAACAATTCATTTTTTATAGGCTGCAAAATATGATCGATTCGATTGAATCCAACTAGTGAATCAATCTAGTTCACGTCAATATTGTTAACGTTCATAACTAATATGCATAAATTTATACAAAATATAAGACAAATAATGAAGACTCAAATAATACTGTTAAAACGGAATGAACTATACTAATTAGATTGGTTGAAAAAGTGACCTAGAGCTTGCATTTAGAACTTTAATTTGAACCCAAACCTCTTTTTCGTGAGCTCGAGTCACATAAAATTAACATGACTAATCTTTGGATCAGTTGGATTTTTCATCACGAGATTATGAGTTAAGTTGCAAACTCGCATGAATCCGCACAATTTTCACATGAGACCTGAACGCGTATTCCTTTTGAATCAGTCGAGCATGAAAAAAATTGCCCTAGTATTCGAATTGCCAACTCTAAATTGACCCGATTTAGATTGTGGTCCAACTATTTTTAAATCTTATTATAAAAATCAACCATAAAAATAAAATAAGTAAAATACATGGGAATAATTGTAAAAACTGAAAATTGTAGGGGAAAAGCAACAGAAACCATTAGTTACAGGGACTGACTTGTAAATATCCAAACCTTTTTCTCTTTACCCTCTCCAGTGAAAAACCCTAGAACTCACTGAAAGAGAAGATTCTGCGGAGACGAAGAAGCTGAAAGGTTTTTGATCAAAACCTCTGGAAAGAGAAGGTAATTTCAGTTTAGCTCTTGTACGTACTGTATATTATTTCGAACTTCGAGTCCATTTTGCTTCCGATAAACCTCAGGATTTGAGTTTTCGATTCGATTTTCAATTCTTTGTATTTGATCGCATTTTCACGGCGATCGAGCTCATGATTCCTTGTTTCTTGTATCGCATTGCAGTAAATGGAGTTTACATACATTGTGTACATATATTTCTGATGCTATTTTAAATTATTGTGTTTGACTGCATTTTCATGGCGATCGAGCTCATGGTTCCTGGCTTTTTTAGTTATGCATTGCATTAATCGGAGTTTTCTAACACTTTGTATATTTTTATGCTATTTTCAGTTCATTTTGATTGATTTGCGTTTTGACGGCAATAGAGTTCATGATTCTTTGTTTTTTTGCATCACATTGCAGTAAACGGATTTTACATACATTGTGTATAGATATTTCTGGTGCTATGTTTAATTGCGTTTCCATGGCGATCGTGATCATGATTCTTTGTTTCGTTGTATTGCACTGCATTAATCAAAGTTTACATACATTGTGTTTGTGTTTGTATACATATATATTAATTGTGTTTGTTTGCCTTTTCATGGTGATCAGCCTCATCATTGTTTGTTTTTTGTTTTGCATTGCATTAATCGGAGCTAAATACATTGTGTTTGCGTGTGTATGTGTATATATGTATTTCTGATTCCATTTTTATTCATTGTGTTCGACTGCATTTTCATGGCAATCAAGCTCATCATTCTTTGCTGCTATTTGTTCTTCTTTTCTACTTTCTTAAATATGGTACTTGTGTTCCTGTTTCTTTTGTATTTGTATATTTTTTATTCAATTTATGCTTTGTAAGGAATATTCATGTTAAGTGATAATTGGAATAATTTGGGTTCTCTTCTTTATTCTGGGTTGAGGAGAGTTTGAATACAAAAGTTCTGAGTATTTTATATGTATTGATACTTAGAAGCGTGTCTATTGATCATAGTGCACCAATGAATTTTGGGGATGAGGATGCTTCTTCTGGATCTGGAGATGATTTGAACATGTTAGATGGACACAACAAGCGTCAGTCTGCGACGCCATCAAGTTCCGGTCGTCGCAAGAGAAGTCGTAAGGCTACTGGCGATGCTATAGTGGATGCTATGCTAGAAATAGCTGCTGCTTCAAAAATGAGGGCAACTGCAATTATGAAGACCGAGGAACAATTTTCTATAAGCAAATGCATAAAAGTTTTGGATGAGATGCAAGGTGTTGATCAACGGGTCTATTTTCTAGCCTTGGATCTATTTGAGAACCCCAATGCCAGGGAAATTTTTATATCTCTTAAGAGTGATAAAAGGTTGCCTTGGTTGCAGAGGAAGTGCAATTGATTAGTCTGATGAGATATTGGTTTTGTACTCTTTTGGCTCAAAGCAATCGCTTTATAGTTTTTTGTGATCATACTACTCCTAAGAAACGTGTTTGCCTGTAACTAATTGAACCTCATGGTTGATGGTTGTTTCACTCTCTGCTTGATGGGCTTTAATGATAATCATAGTTTTAATTTCATATCGGCTAGTTTCGCCTGCTTGTGATGGTTCTGAGATGTGATTGGTTTTCATCAGTAAGTTTTGTCATTGTGTTATATATTTCTATTGTTTAATTCTATTGCTGCAGAACCATTAGCAGACATGGGAGATTTCGATTTAGAATTGGATGAGATGGAGCTAGTTGCAGCAGCTGCTGGTTTCTATTATTACAATAGTATACCTAAGCAACCTTGCCGTAGTTCGTCTCCCAGTGGATGTGGATTTATGACTGAAGTTTTGAATGGCCATGATGATACATTTCGGGATATGTTTCGGATGGATAAACATGTTTTTCACAAGTTGAGTGACACTCTTCGACAGAGGGGGATTTTACGTGATACCTCTGGTGTAATGATAGAAGAGCAACTAGCAATCTTTTTGAACATTGTCGGTCACAATGAGCGTAACAGAGTCATCCAGGAGCGATTTCAGCACTCGGGTGAAACCATAAGTCGGCATTTCAAGAGTGTCTTGAAGGCAATCAAGTCACTCTCCCGTGAATTCCTGCAACCAGCACCGCTCACCACTCCTTCAGAAATTCTCAGCAGTAAAAGATTTAATCCGTACTTCAAGGTAATATCGGAAACCCTATTTTCTTCTCTCATTTTATATACATTATATTGTATAATTTGTTTAACTTCTTTCCATTTAGGATTGTATTGGGGTTATAGATGGCATGCACATCCCAGCACATGTGCCAGCCAAAGATCAATCTCGGTTTCGTAATAAGAAAGGCGTTTTATCGCAAAATGTGTTGGCAGCCTGCACTTTTGACCTTCAATTCATATTTATTTTTCCGGGTTGGGAGGGTTCTGCAGCAGATTCACGAATACTAAGAGCAGTACTCAATGATCCAGATCAGAATTTCCCGCCCATTGTTGAAGGTTCTTTATATCCAGAGCATAATTCGTATTTCTTGATTTTGAGTTGTACATATCTTTTGTTTTACGGGACACTCACTCATTGAATTTCAATCCTTATAGGCAAATACTACCTTGTCGATACTGGCTATTTAAATATGGAAGGTTTTCTCGCTCCATTTCCAGGAGTTCGGTATCACCTCCATGAATACAAAGGCGCGAATCAATTACCTAGAACAGCAAAGGAGCTATTTAATCACCGGCATGCATCTCTGAGAAGTGCTATCCAGAAAACATTTGAGGTTCTGATGTCTCGATTTCCAATTCTCAAACTTGCTCCTCAATATGCATTTCACATTCAAAGGGATATAGTCATAGCTGGCTGTGTTCTACATAATTATATCCGGCGTGAGGAAAGAAACGATTGGTTGTTTTCAAATATCGACCAGATGACAATAGGTGAATTGCCTGATTATGATGACCAACCCGATGTGCAAATTGGTGAGTCAGTACAGGAGCAAATAGCTTACTCTTTCCGAGAGTCGATTGCTGCTGCTATGTGGAACGACTTCATAAACAAGTGGGACGAGTGGTGACTAGTAAGATAGAAACCGAGAGAGATTCTCTGAAACGGGTAACTTACATTCTAATGCTCTGACACTGATAGAGTCCGTCTGATGATGTTTCTGATCGGCATTTTTTGTGTAAACTGACTGACGGTGAATTGGTTTCTAATATTGTTTGTCTGTGTATAGTGCTGCCTCCTTCGGTTTGGCAAGCTAGGGTATTCCTAAATATTTTGATAGTCGTCTCTTGCTCATATCTTGCATAGAGTAAGATAGTAACCGAGAAATTCTCTGAAATGGGTAGCTTACATTTTCATGCTCTGACACTGATGTTTCTGATTGGTGAACGGTTGCTGCATCTTTCGGTTTGGCATGCTAGGGTTTTCCTTTGATATTTTGTTAGTTTTGTCTCTTGCTGGTATCTTGCATAAAGTAAGGTAACGGAGAAAAATTCTCAGAAATGGGTAACTTGCATTCTAATGCTTACACCAAATTTATCTGATAATAGAGTCCATATGATGTTTCTGATCGGCTTTTTTTTGTGTGTAAACTGACTGGTGAATGGTTTCTGATATGATCTGCTTATGTATAGTGCCATCTCATCTGATTTGGCATTCTTTTGTATTTTGATAGTTCCGTCTCTTGTTTAGAGTTGGTAATTCGGGTTTTAGGTTTGGGTTGTAAATGTCTAATCCAACCCCGACCCATAACAGTTGCGGGTTTACCCGAACCGCAATTTTCACATGGCGAAACTGGCCCGATCCAAAAATGATTGGGTCTAGTTTATGTAACCCGAACCTACAAAAAAGAGAGCCAGGTTTTAGGTGCCCGCGGTTTCGGGTCCAAATTGGGAGCTTTAAAATGGTGAACTTGCTTTCTAATATGGCTATTTTTGTGTAGAGTGTTGGCTCTTCGGTTTCAACAAAGCTAGAGATTTTCCCAATTTCTTACAAAAGCATAGGTTAGGTTCGTTTTCATATACTCATATAGATATCGGTCTAAATTGTCAACTCTATCAAGAACATGGTAGTTCCACTTTAATCAACTAAAAAAGTCCGAACAAATTACCAATGCCAACTTCACATTTTATTAGAAGCAAAAACAACTTATGAAGAAAATCCACAGTTCTACAAAGCTAGTTTTTATATGAAGACACAACTTTCAAGCTTCTACAAAATTCAATCACTTATCAGACTGTCTACAAAAAAACACCCTACTGCCTCGGCACTTTGAACTCAAACTCCAAGTACCTGAAACCCGACTGGCATTTTTGCGAGTTTGGGTCCCCAAAATGCAAATTGCCGACACTGCTAACACCTATGTGTATTCAGCAAAATTTCAGTATTTTATGACCTAAGTTACACTTCTATCAAAACAATCAAATGGCACAAATGTTACCTTCAAAAATCACCAAAACCCATTCAAAAATTTCATCGAAAGCCCATCGAATCAAACTTCCCGAACAACTCGCATGCAACAAAATCGCCATTATCACAAGCTATTTGCACTGCCTTCATGTTTCAAGATTCGAATTCCTTGGAACTTTGGAGACAATTCTAGATTTCACGCTCCAATTCTCTCGTAAAAGAGCAAGCTAGCCTCTGCAGCAAGAACATCTGTTTCGGGAACATTATATACTTCTGAATCCGATATGCAAAACCAGTGCACACGAGATGATTCAGTTTGCTGTTCTTCGAGATCTTCCCCGTGTGGCTCGATTTTGACACTTCTGTAAACACTGTAATGCCCTCTCCCATCTCTTCCGAAGTGCTCCACAACAGAAACTAGACGGTACATATGAGTTTGTGATGGTAGCGTTTCTGATGTAACATTTATCTGCATACGAAAAACGATGTTATGCGTTAAACACGACACGAGATCTCTGAGGCTTGAAGCCAAACACTTTAACATGATACGTAAAAGGCGTACCACAAGAGAATAACAAAGGTTAATTAAGGCAAAATTGAATAATGTTTAGTCTTTTCATATTCTCAATCATAAAACTTGATCAACCGATTAAAAACACGAGAGAACACATTCTGCATGACTCGAACAGCATATAAAGATCTTAACAGCCCCAAAACACTAAATGTAGAGGTGAGATAGTGGAAGAAATATACCAATAATTTAGCTATCTAGCTAAATTTTTATAGAGAAGTTTACCCCTTCACTCTGTACATGACTCGAACCCGTGACCTCAATCAAGGTCACAAGTGTGTATATATATACATAGCAATTAGTACTAACCTTGTCACTGGATTGCGAGTTCAGGTCTGCATGGACAATGTTTGAACAGACTTCACTTTCGGACGAATTGGCTAGCCCTTGAACAGCCTCCACGTTTTCGGTGCATCCACATTCATCTGCAGTAGATGGCCTCAAACATATATTATCTCCCGCCATTAGCCCGTAAACGGAATTTTGCACTCTCATATTGAACTGCGCATTATTTACGTAGGGACTAAAGCTACGTTGTTGAGTCTGCAGCTTCACGTGCCCTCTCTGCAAAGCTTCTTCTGTGTTCTTTGTCCCCACCACACTTTTTACAAATGGAAACAGGTCCAAAACCATTGGAAAACGTACATGGCCCTACAAATAGGCAACGAAATCATTCATAAAAAACATCACACAATCGTAATAAGAGCCATATGCCTATATATGTAGCGAAAGATTCGCTAGAGGAAAAACTATCAAAATGGTTCATGAACTATTAGGAACCGACCAATTTGATTCCCGGATTAATTTTATGCCAAAATGGTCCCTCACGTCAGTTTCTGTTAGTTTTTCTGTCAGTTACGCTGATGTGTCATTAAAAAAATTAAAAGATGTAAACTAATGTCTAACATATGCCAACATAGAGGACTATTTTGGTCGGCTTTCAATAGTTGGGGGACCAGATTGGTGAGGTCCCGATAGTTCAGGAACAATTGATTGGTGGAACAAATAGACTAAACGAGTGGCCAAGTGAACTGCATTGAAGTTTTTTCCCTCACTCAACCCGTTACCTCAAGGTTACGAGGCAATAACATTACCGTTGCGACGAGCTTCGCCCTCGAACTCAAGGATTGGAACTAAGACAAAAATATTAATAAGCAATAAAATGAAAACCGACCTTAAGAATTGGATAAGACGGAGAGAGAAATTTCAAATACCTGAAGTTTGACTACTTCTCCAAAAGCATTTATGGAAGCGCGTTGGATATGGAGGCAGAGAATCTGTCAGTGCAGAGTAAAATTCAATCAAAACAAAATACGAATATCCAATGATTCATAAACCCGACAAAAGCCCTAACAAAAATATAAATAAACAATATAATGATAACTATTAGACTTGCCATAATCCTAAAATCACGAAGATAAATATGAAAATCATATAAAGCTCAGGGCTGATCCAAGTCAAAGCATTTGGACTATCAAAAAGAGTAAGGATTTCAGCATTTAGATTAATGGTTTAGTTTTCATACAGCCAAACAGTTTCTATAGATTTTATGGTTTGTGGCCATCTCGATAATTTCCTCTTTCACTACAAGACTTATGTAGCTGCTTTATACAATTTGGGTCACAACGAGTGACCATACACAAGCATGACACGATTTAAACGTGTTGGCCCATATAGCACATATTTTACCATCAACACAGCATCAACACATGTAAACACACATTGCCAACCCTAGTTCTAAGGTCAACATTCGTACCTTTGGGCTGCGAGCAATATTTAGTTGCTTTAAAGTAAGTGAAAATTTATTTGACCACGGTAACTGTTCAAGACCAATGAGACTTCGGCAATCACATGAGTCTTCCTCACTACATTTCTGAACTTTTTGAATCTCCGTCTGAGAAACAAATAGGAAGAGCTGCTTAAGAACGATCAAAATAATGATAAGTTGGAAAAATAGAAAGTTCAAAAAATTGAACTACCTTATCTGCTTGTCTAGCGGACAAGTACTTGACGGCAGCAATATGCCAACAGTGGCTACACCGGTAATTCTCAAGTTGTTCGGCTACAAAAAATTGCCTTAGGCTATCCTCCAGGGTATGTCGAGCCAACTAGTCTCATATTGGTCAAGAAAAGGGTAGCAAATCAGTTACAATGCAAAACCATTATAAAAAAATATAAATATAAATAGAACGTTACATGCATATAGAGAGAGAGAAAGAGCAAGGAGTTTTTATCCACAAATTTGCAGATTTGGGTCACATAAAATAGACCCGATTAATTTTCGGGTAAGACAAACCCGCACTAATCCACACATTTTCTATGTAAAGCCCGCATGGAACTGCATCTCTTACCGATCAGATTAGGCTTTTTGAACCCAAACCCAAAAACAAAACAAAACAAAAAACAAAAAAATCGACCAAAAAACTAAATTGAGAGCTCTATGTTGGGGCAGGCATGGGTGATAATTACAGAAGCGACATCCTTTCATTGGCTAGATTGAGTCTTAGCCTCTCTCTCTCTCTCTTTATATATATATATATGTGTGTGTGTGTGTGTGTGTGTGTGTATTAAAACTCAAGGAAAACGTACAATGTCACCAATACGATTTGCAGGTGAAAGAGGCAAGCTGTGAAAAAATTGAAATTCCAATGAGATCTGCAGAATGAACCAATATACAGTGAGTAATAATGACAGCATTAATACGAAAACAAGGCTAAAATTTAATATTCACATTAGCTGCAAGAAGTGTTTTAATGAAGATAACCTGAGACGAGCAAGTTTGACAAGTTAAAATGCTACTAATAACTCCGTCAAATGGTCCGAGGAAGTGCTTTTGCCATCTTTTCTGCTCGTGATGCTCCTCCTCCTCCATCCTTTTTGGAGCTATAATCCTACAATTAGCAGAAAAGTCTGCTGGAGAAGTGTAATTTGGACGATAACAATCTGAAAATTCTTCTCTTAATGAAGACAAAAGATGAAGGAATGCTTCGTCTGCATCCTACATGCAAACAAAACTCAGGGAGCGGATTATGGTTTTCTAAGTTGTGAAAACACAAAACGTAACACAAGTGTTACCTGCTGACTTGTTAAATTGAAACTCGGAATGTATTGAATCATTGCAAGCATCACCTTCCGTGGATTCAATACAACTCTTCCGTGGCTAACAGTCGATAAGTCTGCAGAAATGAAACAATTGTTGTTAATGTTAAAACAACAATTGTCGTTCTTTTTCCTTCCTTTCATCTCACAAGCTTACACAATGAATTGTAATTCTCCACAACAATATTAAATTTTCAATCACAAGGTCATGTTTAGGAAAAGGGTGAGCCTTAGGGCAATAGTAGTGACCTCGAGGACACTACTTTGAGTCACAATTGTCGGAGTAATATTGGACCCTTCAACATAGGCTTAAACTTTTAGTTGAGTATACCATACTAAGGAGGGACCATATCATAAACTAAACCACCAAGCTATTCGTAAAAACATCGGGTGCCACCGGACACTAAAGTGCATTCCACCACACCCTTTGTACATCTTAAAGTAAATTGCAAATTCAAAATCACGTAGTAATTTTTGTCACCTTCCAATAGATTAGCCAAAGCAATGGTAAGCGGCAAGCTCTCAACCTGTTCCTCAACCGTAGAGGATTCACATCCCTCTATCACTTTGTGCAGATACGATGGGAAGCATAAACAGCTAGCCAAAGCCTGAAAACAAAGCAAAATAACATAAGACTAAACCCAACTAATGCCATATCTAATGAACAACAACCAATATGTTTCCCATACAATATTGGGATTGACTACACGAATCCTTTAGCAAAACTCTTTGAGATCCTTTGCTCATACTCTTCTGCTCCACTCTATCCTATCTAATGATATCTCTTCAATTAAGCCAAGTAGGGGAGTGCATCGGTTTGGAACCAGACCGGACCGAATTTCTTAAAAACCTTGGACCAAAGACCGGACCGAATGGACCGATTGCAATTATAATTAAATTAAAAAATAAAACGCTTAAGAGAGAAAATCAGAAAATACCAAATTTGGAGGGGACCGGACTGGTCTTCCCGGTCTGGTTGGGTCCAATTTTTGGTCCGGACTCAATCATGCACGACCCTAAACCCAAGTGCTATCATGCCATTCCATGTTAACTTAGCCCTACCTCTACCCCTTTTAGTTTCTCCTAACTGAACTCTCTCATAGTCTCATTTCCTCACGGGGTCCCTAATCTCCCTACTTTGCTCATGTCAAAACCAACTTAAACAGATTTTTCGTATCTCATCTTCAATTGATCATTTAGAGCGAACATTCAGTTTTTTTTTTAAGATTTTGGTATGCAAACAGTCATTAATGGAGTAATACATTACACATTTGATAAAACATCACATACTATAAATGCACTTCTCCCTAAATAATACAGTAAAATAAATAAATAACAAAATGTGAGACTTCAATTACTCAGCAACCCAACAAAATTGAAGAGGAAAAAATAAAACCAATTACTGAAAACAAAACAAAAGCACATCTCAACTCTACTAATGACATATCCATTGGAAAGATTTCATTTTCTCAGCAACCAAACACAATTTAAGATAAAACAAGAAACCCCCATATGCCGAAAATAAAATAAAAATTTAAAACAAACTCAACCCAACTAATCCCATGAATACAGTAAAATGCAAGACTTCATTTTCTCCAAACAAAAATAGAACTTAAGAGAGAGAAAAAAAAAACTAACTAACACAAGTAATTACACCATTAATAGTATTTAATACAGTAAATGCATCATTTCATTTTCTCATCAACCAAACAGACTTTAAGAGAAAACAACTAACCCCATTTGCTGAAAACATAAAAAGTAAACAACCAAACTGAACCCAACAAATCCCATGAATAACACAGTAAAACCCAATACCTCATTTTCTCAGCAACCAAACAGAAATTAATCAAATTACACTAACACAACAAAGCCCCATTTCCAGAAACCACTCCATACCTGTAAAATCACATTCAAAAAGCAATTGTTTCCCAGATTCTGCAACCCAGGCACGAACCACACCTTCTCCGACCGGTCCTTCCTCTCCGGCAGCCACGGCAAGGCACTGAAAATTCCGAGTTAGTAGTATA
>JAYMSZ010002192.1:0-12482 GCA_036897665.1 Pelargonium citronellum
AGAATTTTTCAATCAACATGTTCTGCAAGGTATTAAGTTTTTATGATCCATATAGTTGCATATGGTGATAAACCTTTTCTATGGTTTTAGGTATACTGAGCATTCTGTTGTGAGTTTTGCTGCAGATTCCTGTGGATAAGGTGCAGACATATGGTGACTTGCGAAATGTTTTGATGAAGAGGATATTTCTTTCTGCATTGCATTTCCGGATTAATACGAGATACAAGGTGTGTTTATGTTTGTTTGCATCGTTAAGCATACATAAGCCAACTGTGAGCTGAGACCATTGCCATCTTGTTTCATAAAATATTATTTTTCTTTGATTGAATTTTTCACAATTGAGGAGTTGGATCATTTTAAAAAGAAAGTTGAAAACAATAAGCATGGCAAACTAGGGATAGTGAGTCATCTTCAGAAAATTTGAGAGTTTTCAACTGAACTTTTGTGCTGATACTATTTTATTTTTTTGCTTAAAATTTCCTTTTTCATTCTTGTTGTTTCTTAAGCCACCAATGTTAATGAAATGGGAATTGATCCCATCTATGATCTTGATGAGCATGATAAAAGCACAAAAAATAAGATCGATGTTTTTGGATTATAATAGGGCTGATTTTAATTAGTTATCATGCGGCCTTGTGTTTGCATTATTAGCTAGGATGCTGTATTTTACTGGAAATAAAAGCATTTATAAGCTGTTTTGCTAATTTAATAAAAAGTATTTCAGAGTTCAAACCCACCATTCACTTCAGTTGAACTGGATCATAGCGATTCCGGGAGGGAGGGGTGCACAGTCACTACTCTTACAGTAACTGCAGAAGCAAAAAACTGGTATAGCGCAATTAAAGTCGCTGTTCAAGAGGTTTGTACTTTTTGCGTTCACCTTTTTCTCTAACATCATTAATGTGGTTTTCATTGATTGGTCTTGGTTCGTTTGGTGCTGTATTGTGCCTTTTCCAGCTTTTGTTTGTTATCATGATGCCCTAACTGGATATTTAGAGAGGAAAGTCAACCATGCTTCATGTTTCAATTGATGATCAATGACTACCACAATGTTTTAGGCCTCTGGCTTGAATCAGCATTTTGCTACCCATCTAGGCATTTAGCTGAGGATTTGAGATGTGTGGCTAAATTCTTTTGTGTGGTACAGGTTAGAAGGCTTAAAGAGTTTGGTGTCACCAAAGGTGAATTGACTCGATATATGTGTGCACTATTAAAAGATAGTGAGCACCTGGCAGCTATGATTGACAATGTTGCATCAGTTGACAATCTGGATTTCATTATGGAGAGTGATGCCCTCGGCCACACAGTGATGGATCAGAAACAAGGTCATGGGAGCCTCGTCGCTGTGACAGGGACAGTTACCCTTGAAGAAGTAATTATCATTCATAATGTTCCTACAATTGAGCAGCTATTGAGCCTCAATTTTTAATTTTATTTTTTTTATATGCAATTATGCATGCACCATAATACACTTAACTTGGTCTGAGTTTAGCATCAGAAACAAAGTGGATAGTTTATATAGCAATGACTTATAGTAAGGGACTTCAAATTTAAATTTATAATTGGAAGACCCCTCTAATTGATAATTTATGAATCTTTCAACCCACCCAAATTTTCTTCTGTCTTCCATCTGTGTTTGGGTTGAGGTGACTCATAAGATTCCATCGATCCATCATCATTATCCCACCCCATATTTTATTCTCGTATCCTATTGTATAGGACGAATAATATCCCAATACTGCTACCGACTTCTGAGATCTATACATATCTTTATTACTTCCTATTTGCAATATACAATATTTCTATATTTAAATAAGCCGCATTAGTAACATATAATTATTGCAAATATTTAAAAGCATTATAATTAAAGAATAGGATTAAAAATTAAAGGTATAAGCTTGTTGGTGGGATTTAACAAAGTCTAGGATATGACTCTATCTGGTTGTTGTAGCTGAAACAGGAGTGAATTACTTTTATCCTCTGTTCAGCAAGTTCACAAATTTCCATCTTCATTCTATTTTTTCACTGATCAGTTCTTTTTAAATTTTATTCATTTCATGTTGTTTGTTGTAGGTTAATTCTGTTGGTGCCAAGGTATTAGAGTTCATCTCTGATTTTGGAAAAGCTACCGCACCTCTTCCTGCAGCAATTGTTGCATGTGTTCCAAAGAAAGTGCATATTGACGGAGTAGGTGAAACGGAGTTCAAAATATCCCCAAGTGAAATTATAGATGCTATAAAGGCTGGTTTGCAGGAACCCATTGAGGCTGAGCCAGAGGTATACTTCCTAGGATTTTTAGCTTTATAAATTTGTTTAATTCAATAATTAGGTATTAATGTAAATTGTATTCCTGATTTTTTTTTTTTGCTCTTTATGCAGCTTGAGGTGCCAACAGAATTGATATCTACATCACAGTTGCAGGAGTTGAAATTGCAATGCCAGCCATCCTTCATTACAAAAGTGCATGACACAGAAACAGGGATCACTCAACAGCGCCTATCCAATGGAATTTCTGTAAATTACAAGGTAAACCTTGCATCTTATTGCTGGGCAGAACTGAACCTACCTCAATTCCTTTCCACTCTGTTATCATTTTAATTGAGGCCCTGAAGGTGACATATCTTGTTGCCACTTACATACATGTTTTCAATCAGTCGCATAGTCATAGAGTAAATATGATATTAACTTTTCTTTAGTCCTCTCATATTCAATTGGATCTGTGTTTCTGTATGCATCTTCACACATTTCATAAGTAAGGAATCCAAGATTGTCAAAAAGTGTCAATTCTCTCATCTTCATATAAGTGTCAATTCTTAATATGAAATCTAAGATAATAGTATCATAGCAACTTGGATAAACCTCTTATATCATTTTCATTATTTACTTTCAATTCCTTCTTAATATATTTTGAAGTTCTTAGTACTTAGTAGCTATGTATGGACAATGGTGCAAAAGATGATGTGAAGACATGCTGCTAGGGTTGGCATTAGTCAATTCCTTGTTCCTTGAAACATAAGGATGCCTTTTTTTTATCGGCAATATATATATTATTATAAAATTTAAAAAAGCAACTAAATTTCCAAGGAGGAAACAGAGAAGTAATAAGAGTACAAGCAACAACAAAAACTGAATACATTGCAGTGCCACCAAGAAGCAACAAGTAACAACAAAGAACTGAAAGCACTGCAGAAGGATGTTTTTTTATTTATCAATATCATGTACTTTTTACTGTATAATTTGTTGATGTGGACATGATTGTGGATAATTGTGAATATAATTTATCATTTTTGTTCATTGGCCAATCCCAGATTCAAAGAAGTGAAGCACGGTGTGGTGTAATGCGACTTATAGTTGGTGGGGGACGAGCGGCTGAAAGTTTTGATTCAAAAGGAGCTGTTGTTGTGGGAGTTAGAACTCTCAGTGAAGGAGGTCGTGTAGGTAACTTTTCAAGAGAGCAGGTAGGAGAATCTTTCATATTTCATGATCTGATATTTTTGTATAGTATGCTATGTTTTCTAAGTAGGTAAAAAATTATCCTCTGGTGTGTGAGTAATTAAGTATTTAGCGTATTAGCTCAGCTGTATTATTAGGTCAGTGTCAGGGCTCGGATTATGCATGAGTGAGCATGAACCATCTCTCAATGACAATCAGTGGTACTGACGTACTCAAATTATTAGGTCTTCTATCAACTTTAAAGTTGTCAGTTTTAAACAATGGTGAAAAATATAAGAGGAATTATATATTGATACACACGCCAAACAAAGAGTTTTAGGCACATAAGTCAGTTTGGTTTGGTCTACAAGTAAATCTATATCTATAACTGGTGCTGCTTGGTGAATTATTCAGAACATGATATAAATAGATATGGCACGTGTTTCAGGATACATATACTGCAAAACTGGTTTCAGTTTTATGCAGTATGGTACTAATCAAAGAATAGGTTCCAATTTTAGAAATTTTGTGCTGGAACCAGTTGAAGATTAGGGGAGCTCTCAGGACCAACTTGGTCAGTTTTTCCTTCTTCTTTTTTATAAAAAAAATAAAGTTGGATAGGGCTATATGAATATTTGCTGAACAAATTAGAGCAGAATCAAGTTGACTACCCTTATAGTAGAGATAGAATTAGCTTATGGTCTTAACATGAGGATAGGATTTTGTGCTTCATTATGTTAGTTCTTGTTGAAGTGGAGATATATTCCTCATCGAATAAATAAAAGTTGAAAGGCTAAATATAATGGTGCAAAGGTTGACCTTTTAGTAGTGGAAGCCCAAGCCATTGTATTGTAGCCTAATTACAAAATTTAACATGATATAAGAGCTGGTTTCGATCCAGGCCTAGGCCCGTTTATGTTGCCTCCCTCTGTGATCTCCGGCTTGCTTGCAGATGGATATGCTGCCTGCAGCAGCCCACGTGTGGAAGAAAAATGCCTACACGTGAGGGGGAGTGCCGATTTATAAAGCCCCGATTGTGCACGTGTCGAGCTCACCAATAAAAGAAAAATGTGAGACTCACATGTGAGGGGAGTGTTGAAGTGGAGATATATCCCACATCGAATAAATATAAAGTTGAAAGGCTAAATATAATGGTGCAAGTGAAATCCTACTAACAAGCTTGACCTTTTAGTAGGGGAAGCCCAAGTCATTGTATTGTAGCCCAGTTCTCATATGTTTATTGCATTTTTATTTACTTTTTTTAAAAAAAGGAGCATCTCTTAACATATATGATGATCCTTGCAATCACCCCCACCCCACCCGGATTAATGTTTCTTATATACTTCTGAATGGAATTAATTATGGGTACTCTTTTTGTCCGGATAGCTCCTCTTTTCTGTTATCCCAGGGGCTGGTTATTAGTGTCTCAGATATCTCCAATTTGTTTCACCAGGTAGAACTTTTCTGTGTGAATCACCTGATTAATTGCTCATTGGAGTCCACTGAGGAATTCATTTCTATGGAGTTCCGTTTTACTTTAAGAGACAATGGGATGCGTGCAGCTTTCCAGTTACTTCACATGGTACTTGAGGTAATCCAATAGTCATCTCTAATTGACCTTCCTATCCATAAATCTTTCTATGAGGGCATAGTATTTGGGTTTTGGATACGTTGTGATACCTATTACCTTTATCTGTATAAACATCTTATTGTAAATGTCAGCATATTTACCTTTTACTTGTGGCCTTGTGTATTCCATTATATGCCTAATGATGGTTGCTGACTTGCAGCATAGTGTGTGGTTGGAGGATGCATTTGACAGAGCAAGCCAGTTATATTTGTCATATTATCGGTCTATTCCGAAAAGCTTAGAACGCTCGACTGCTCACAAACTCATGCTAGCAATGCTGAATGAAGATGAGCGGTTTGTTGAACCAACACCAAACTCATTGCAGAATTTAACTTTGCAATCTGTAAAAGATGCGGTGATGAATCAATTTGTAGCAGGCAACATGGAGGTGTTTAATCATCTAATTTTGTTTCGTCTTTGAATATTGCATTATTGCATGGCTCTCTTGTCATTTTAAGACTTCTTGTGCTTAACTTTCCAGGTTAGTATTGTTGGGGATTTCACGGAGGAGGAAATAGAGTCTTGTATTATTGACTACATTGGTACCATCAGAGCAACAAGAGATTCTGAAAGAGAGCAAGAATTTAGCCCAATCGTGTTCCGACCATCTCCATCTGATTTTCTGTTTCAACAAGTAAGGCTAATTTTTGTCTGTGTTTTATAACTCTCTCCAGCTTAATTTCTCGTAAGTACTTTTTCTGTGAAACTTGTTACCTCAAACCATGATGAGAATACTCATACTCATAGTTATATTATATGGTTTTGAACAGGTCTTCCTGAAGGATACCGATGAGAGAGCATGTGCATTTATTGCAGGCCCTGCTCCAAACCGTTGGGGCCTTACAGTAGAAGGAGAAGACTTGCTTAAATCTATACTAGCTTCTGACGGTGAGTGTGTTCATTACTGCAGTTACATTGGAGTGCCCTTCA
Source organism: Pelargonium citronellum (assembly GCA_036897665.1). Lineage (NCBI taxonomy): Eukaryota > Viridiplantae > Streptophyta > Magnoliopsida > Geraniales > Geraniaceae > Pelargonium > Pelargonium citronellum. Next base: position 5,993 of record JAYMSZ010002192.1, read on the forward strand.
CTCAATAACAGAGAAATTCGAAAATAACAATCACACACAACAATCAAATTGCCTCAGCTAAGATTAGCTTCCATGGCTTTTCCAATGAACTAAGATAGTTTCAGCTTCGAAAAGCTATTACAGTGGTTGAAGAAATGAACAAGTAACAAAGAGAGAGGGGAGAGAAACTCAGAAATTCCAAATCATTCAACAAGACCTAATTCAACAAACTATCCATTTATATCAAACTTGGTAACGAGCTGGAAGCTTCCTTGCTCGAACGCTCCTCCTGATTGGCCCACGCATTCCACCTCCTTCCATTTCTTCTTCCTCAACCGTTAGCTGATCTGGCTCCATTCTTGCAGAGTCAGCTTTATTCAAATCCAAGTCATCAATTGGAGACGATGATGGTTGAAACGAAACGTTGACGTTTTGGTTCTCTGCTTCATTACCCAACGACGCCGTTTCCCTTAGCTTCTTCCTTATCCTGAACGACACCGTTCTGATTGCTTCTTCTCTTCTCCTTCCACTTATTGAACACAACGGCTATATCCTTATCCTGCAGTATACCATACATCTTCTATTTTTATTATTTCTTAGAGATTTTGGCGGGGCTTTAAAAGTTGAGTTTTATAATGATGAGAATAGTTCAGGAAAATTGATTTTCTAACCACTAGTACAGTATAAGCATCCCACTTATTATACATGTAATTAAAGGCATCAGCATCTAACTGTTCAGTGCTGATCAATTACATATATTAAGAGATACATGGGAGACACCAAATTTATAAATAAGATACACGCCCTTTGCTTTCAAATGACAAAGTGTGAAATCTTAGTTCTGTTCATAAAGGAAAATAACTGGAATTTTAATATGAATATATGACTCCACTCTTTTAATAGTCTGTTGATTGTCGTGTGTCTGTTTATGAAGATATCTTAGTCATCATGCTCCTCTTTATATCAATTAATAGGCTCTGTATATGTACGATTCATGTCTTAACTAAGGATGGCTTGCAGATGCACACTCAAAGACTGATGAAAATCTGCAAAGAAAACTCCGTGGTCATCCCCTTTTCTTTGGAATCACGATGGGGCTTTTGGCAGAGATAATAAATTCTAGGTAATTCTTCCTGTGCAAATGCAATAGGAAGCATGTGGCAAACATAGTTTCCTGAACTCTTATTTGAATACTAAGTAAGATAGTTAAATCTTCATAACCATGTGCAACTCTTGTATTAGTAATAGCACCCGGATGGACAGGTTCGAAGGTAGTTTATTGTTTCTTGTTTTTCGCTGCTATATTTATCATGTCACTAGTTATGCTGATGTTCTGAACTATACTGTAATGATTCTCAATAAGAGTATGTCTCTAGAAGAATAATGTTGTATGGATGTACTGTACGTTTTTATAGTAACCCTACCATTTGCTTTCAACATTCTCAATTGGCATCTAAAGTATAAAGGAACCATGCAATATTCTAATTTTGTTTGGCACTTCAATCATTATAAGCTTCACAATAACAGACTGTAGTCTCAGCTTTAGAAGTGTACTCCTGGACAGTGCAGTGCAGTTGCACTACCATCTTGGCCAGCATATAAACCTTGTCGATCTGTTATCACTTACCATTTAAGTGGAAAATGTTCAATCTTAAATTGATTTAGTCATTACTGAAGTTCCTTCTACTCTTTACTCAGGCTTTTTACAACAGTTAGGGATTCTCGTGGATTGACATATGATGTATCATTTGAATTAAACCTCTTCGATAGGCTTAATCTTGGATGGTATGTTATATCCGTAACATCAACTCCGGATAAGGTGCAGTTCATTTTCCATCTATCTGAATATGATACTCTTCCGTGTCTTTTGTGATTTCTTAATCAGTGGGTTCTAATAAATATCCAGGTGCATAAAGCTGTCGAAGCATGCAAGGATGTGCTTAGAGGACTGCATAGCAATAAGATTGCCCAAAGAGAGTTGGACAGGGTCAGTTGTGAAACAGCAATCTATTTGCTTTAATTTACAGATATTTGAATCCGTAAAGTATTAGTCTGGAAAACAAATATGTTGTAACTGGTTTCGAAATTGATTTGTACATTTTAATTTTTATTTTCCTATGTGGTTGTCTGGCAGATATTTTTCATTCTTTTCTAAAAAGAAAAAATATATATAAATCTAAGGGGGTGCCACCTGACTTTTAGTAGATTAAACTGAATGTAGCCTTGTTAATTGCAGGCAAAACGAACCCTTCTAATGAGACACGAAGCCGAAATCAAGTCGAATGCCTATTGGCTTGCATTGTTAGCCCACTTGCAAGCTTCTTCTGTTCCAAGGAAGGTAAAGTGCACATTTATCAAATGCTGGATTTGAGTCAAATGAAGTGTTTGGATACTGAAAATTTGGATTTGGATTTGGATTGGAGCCAAATCCATTAGCATTCAAAACATGTATACAACATGAGATTTCAAATGACAATTCTTACCTTGTCATTTGAAATTCTATGATTTCTCAAACATTGTATTTGTATTTGAAATACAAATTTTCAAATTCCAAAATTCAAATCAAATCCAAGTTTCCAAACCCAACCTTGAGATATTTCTTATGGTTGTGAATTGTGATCTTCAGGACCTATCTTGCATTAAAGATCTCACTTTGCTTTATGAAGAAGCAGCTATTGAGGACATATACCTTGCATATGATCAGTTAAAAGTTGATGAGAATTCTTTGTACTCATGCATTGGTATAGCAGGGGCTCAGGCAGGTGAAGAAATTACTGGTAAGATCATTTATTCTGAATTGGAATCTAGTGAATTTCAACAATGGTAATTTTATGAACCAAAATTTCTGGGTTTCATTACCTACAGCTTATCAATCGTGTTTTTTGTTTTGTCATTGCTAAGTAAATTCCAGAGACTGAATGTCCTTTATGCATATTCTTCTATATCTCATAAACCTGTATTGCCAATTCCCATTGCTACTTTGCAGTTCCTTTAGAGGAAGAATCGGTTGAAGGCTTGCAAGGAGTTATTCCAATGGGGCGCGGTTTATCTACGATGACACGGCCAACAACATGAGCTTGATCACACTGTTTCAATTTTGTGCAGTAAAGAGATATTGAACATTAAAGGTATATCTGTTGGTGTTATTTATGCATGATAAATTGCATTTTAGTTCGTTTCCTGGATTTTTGGAAAGCACATTTTAGCAAACTTCAATGTCTAGTGGATATTCCAGTGAAGCAACTCCAGTATGCTTGTGAACACATAATAAAGATGAAAATAGACAAATCAATAAATCATCATAACAAAAGCATAACTAATACTTTTAATAAAATAATACATTTAAAAACTAATACTTTTAATATATCTTTTGATTTAAGAGTGGTAGAAAAGATCAATTAATTGTTGAAGAAAAGCTTTCAGTTTTGAATTGAACTCATGTAGATTTTGGAAAATATTACTCTCTCCGTCCCAAATTGTGTGCTTGTATTCCCTTCTGGTAAAATATTGAAAGAGAAGTGACTTTTGTTGGACATATCCCCATGTACCTACACGTGCATTTGTTAGAACAAACTCAAGGGACAAGACACTTAATATTGGCCAGAGGTAGTAATTCAGAAGTTAAAGCCAACGGAACTTGTTCCCTTGGTTGTATTTCATTGAGAGTTGATATCTTGTCCTTATTTCTATGACTATATTATTGTTATCCACTAATCTTTGGGTTATTAGGGTTTGCTGTTTTAAATGCTACAGGATATAAGAGAGATTTAAATTGCTATGTAGATAGTAAAAGATACTATTTTATTTCTTTCATATTAGTGGATTCGTACAGTTTTTACTTGTTTAACAGTTGGCTTGTCATATTTTTTTGTGGTGAACATTTATTTTTTCTGAATGTCAACATCTGAAATATTTTGTTTCTAAAACTTGGTATATAGTGTATGTATTTCTGAGGATGTTTTTGCTTTTGTTTGATAGGCAAACTGTTGGGAAAGAAATAAATAGGTCAGAAGCATAACTTACAGGACTAAATTTGGAGCTATTAGTTTCTAAGTGTTGCAGCAGAGCAAGAATGCTTGGAGCTGCTGAGTGCATCTCTGCTTGAATTTGTCCTTGTGGAGTGGTTTGATTGATGTGCCTAATTGATCATCAACATTATCCCGCTTCCTCTCGTTATCATTTGTTGGTTGAAAGCCAGATTTGGCTTTATTTGTATCGAGAAAATTCACTTCATTATTTTACATAGGTTTATTCTATTAATTGGTAATGGAAAAAAAAAAGTTGTGTACATTAATTTTATGGTTGAGATCAAGTCATGATGCTAATTGTCTCAAAATTGTAAAATGTACCTGAATTCATACATTATGCTTGAAAGTTAAAAGTGTTCTTTCCGCAACACATGAAAGACATGCATTAACGTACATTTTGACATTACATGAAAGACACGACCCATTGACATGCATCATCGCATTCTCAGCCTCAGCCTTGGTGTTGGCTATATGGAAAACCGAAAACAAATAAACCATTGAGAAAGAATGGTATGATTGCCTCAGTTTATACTGTACATGCACATAAATGAATCCAGCATTTTGGTAGTAGCCATCTTGTTACTGCTAAAAGGCTTAACATTATGGTTTTTTATGTTTCATTTTTATAAATGTATTCTCTTTTCTTCTACAAGGTGATCCATGAAGTGAAGGTGGAAAACTGTCGATGCCTGGTATAATTAGCACATATGTAATCATATCCATTTTTGTGGAGCTCCGTGGTTGTTTACTTGTTTTTTAGACAACCAAAGTGGCACAATACATGCATTGAAGCAAAAAAGGGGAAAAAATCCCAACAAGTAGTTTTGGAGACATTTGAACAACATCACAATCCAAAAGCCACAAGAAGATGATTTTTCCCAATTTTATTTGTACCTGAATCATGGTTGACCATTAGCATGATATACATATATGCTATATTTGTACCTGATACTGCTGCGAATGCTAAAGGAATACATATGCTATATTTTGGAGACTTCTATATGCTGTTTCTTTTAGCTAACAAAACAAGATAATGCAAATAACAAACACTTGTTGTGCTGTTCACATTCAATTTGAGTAAACCACATTCCACCATATATATATATATAAATATGTAACTACATGCATCACATCACATCACATGTCTTCGAGAAGCTAGAAATAGGAACATAGCGAGACACAGAAGAGAGACAATACATCTTCCCTTCACCAATAAGAGGGAGGGGCAGAGGTTAGGTCACATGTTAGATCATCCCACCTTATCTATCACAAAAGACCCCAAACACAATGGCAAAATAAATTAGAAGCTTTAATAATATGGGAGGAAAGACCTTGATGATTGGCCTTTTGTCCCCCTATGGTTCTCACTCAGTCATGCCATGAAAAATCTCTTTTGCCTTTCCTTAAGCTTCTTCCTCTCCTGTAGTCAATTTCTGCATCAGAGGTAGACAACCCCATGTGATATTTCAGGCTGACATTTGATGATCCCATCTTCGAGAATACATCTTCTTCATCCGTCAAAGCATCATTACCAGGTGTACTTGATCCAGAGACATTACCAAGTTGCTTCTGTGATTTATGATCTGCACCAACACACAAGGAACATCCTTACCAATTCCTAGGAGATCACCCAAATTCTTAAGTATATCTCGCCAATTCTTCTAGTTCCTAAGATGTCATACTATTTAAATTGCCTAAGTCTACAATCAACTTTTGAGAAATCAATAGAAAATGGAATCTGGAACCTCAAAATAGGTTAGAAAGCAAAAGACATTCTAACATTACAAATTTTCATGATAACTCAACAATAAACGTAAGAATGGTATTTTTTCAGATCAAGAAAGTTTACCTCTGTATCCATTGCTTGAAGCCCGCATATCGCATTTTTCATTTTCACCCCCAAGATCTGCTTCAGATTTTATGCTTTTCTGACTAAGCAGGGACTGTGTTTTCTTCACCTTTAGTCCTTCACTTGTCAATGGAGGCTCTATACATTCTCTCGGGGTCTGTTCATTAGAGGTAAAAGGTGACATTGAGAAGGAATCATCCATTACATCAGTAATTTCCACATATTGAGAAGTAGTAATAACTTCATCTGCACTAAACCCAAATGATGCTCTGTAAGCTTCTAGTTCTTCCACGTCTTGCTTGGAATTTTTATTGTGCGCCCTGTTCTGATGCACATTTCCACTAGCATTATATACATCTGAATCCTTGGAAACAGATAACCTTCCAGTGCCATGAGGAAACGGTGGATCATTATCCAGATAATATCTTGCAAAGGTATCAGGGCAGAAAAAGTTTGTATCATGAGACAGCATGGTTGTACCAGGGGCGTCAAGGCCAAACGGCCTGCCAGAACTACTTCTCGAATATTTACCATTTTGGGGAGAAACTGAAGGATCCCATTGTGGAGGGAAGTCTCGCTCCGGAAAGGATGACGATAGACAATCACCTGAGGTCCTTGAAATAGGTGATCTGAG